>VDFB02345544.1:144729-235885 GCA_007258455.2 Sequoia sempervirens
AATCTCTTGATGGGGATTTTCTTAAGATTGCGGAGCTTTAAATTCTATGTTTTTGAATTTAATGTGACTTGTAATTATGAGACTAAGCTACTTTTTGGCTTTTCTTTATCCGCTATTTTGGTTACGTTCCTTATAGCTGCTTTCTGTGGTATAACTAAAATTGACCAACCCTTAATTGCTATCATTTTAGATATTTCTAAATTTGGCCTCGTCGTTATCCTGCCTAGATTTATGTATTTTTGCTACGTGGAAGGCAATCCTTCCCTGCCGATCATGTCCTTTTTGCTAAGTTGTTTATGTGAGGAAATCCTCATTAAAGCCTATGCTAAGATTGTTACCAAAAAATTATTAACTCATGTGTGTGATCTGTCCTTAGGTTTAATTCCCCAAGATTGTTGTTTATGGCTTAAATGCCTTATTGTGTGGATGATTTTTCATCTTGCTATTATCTCTAACATTCTGGTTTTTCAGGGTTCCTGGTTATACTGTGTGCAGTACAGAATCATGGGAGGGGATAGGGTGCAAATGGAGCCGGATAATTGTAATGAGTTTCACAAGGATCCACTTGTCTTGAACATTTGTGTTAAAGGTGGTATAGCTCCTCTGATGGAGAGACTTGTGGGCCACGACCCTAATCTGTCGATCCAGTTCTTTAACTCTTAGAAGAATCAACATGTGTCTATGGGAGGCATCTCCTTTATGATGGATGAGGATGTGATTGAGCAGACGACGGACCTCCAGTGCTCTGGCATGAAGCATCCTAAATATTTGAAGACCTAGGACAATGTTAGTATGGACAAATTCTTTGTGGGTGATGAGAAGCTGGTGCGCAACTAGTCTGGGTTCGAACGGGAGGCTCTTCCTCGGCCATGGAACCAGGTGTGTCTTGCGCTTATGAAATATGTCACGCTAGAAGGAAGGTACAAGACCTATTACTTCTACCATTTTCCCTTGTTAAATCACCTTAGGCACAAAGTTTTACTAAGATTTCCCTTTTTTCTGCTCATGGACCTTAAAAACTCAATCAAAAAATGTGTGGAGTCTGCTGCTTTAAATCCCAATGAACCCACTCCCCTGCCTCTCCAACAGGGTCTTACCCTAAGAATCTACCACTTTCATCTGGCCTTATGCCCTCCGAAACCGATTTCGATCATCTGAATTGAGGAAATTGAGCCACCCAACGAGACCAACTTATCTTCGGCCGAATCTAAAGGCCCTGTCAAGAAAAGTCACCCGGTCCCTGCTGATTCTCAAAAACCCAAACCTGCTACCAAAAAACTTAAGGGTATCGAGGGTGTTGCCCAAACCAATGTGGCGATGAGCCTGTGTGATCTCAAGTCTACCTATGCTAAGACTCCTAGTAAGCCTGGCCCAAAAAAGAAAGGTAAGGAGGAGAAGGAGCCTCCGAATAAAGGGAAAAATGTTGTGAGCAAGGACTCGATAAGTGACATGGTGGTGGCGGAGACTATGGTTATTGGCTGTAATGCCATTATTCGATGCTCTAGTAGGTTGGAAAAGAACATGAAAAAAGTGCAGGTTAGGGATTTGGACACTAAAGAGTTGTTGGACAGCAAGGATAGCAAAGTTGAAGAGGTGTCAGAAGGTGAAGAAGGTGAGAAAACCAGAGGTCCCTCTTCCATTCTGGTCAAGGGTAAAGCTCAAAAGGAGGTTTCAGCCTCTCACTCTTTGGAACCATTGGATATTGAGCAGAATGATCCTGACTACACTATGGATGAAGGGGAGGAGCTCAGTGTGTTGAAAGAAAGGATGGACAAAATGGACAAAAAATTTAATGGGTTGACACTTTTCACGGCCAAATTAGTTCACTGTGTCACTAATACCCTATCAGTCGTGGTGAAGGATGAGATGGAGATGAAGAAGGTTGAAGACCACTAGGAGTGGATTGGCGATGATTTGGTTCAACTTCTGTCTAAGAACTGGGAGAATACCAACTATTGTTGCTGGTTTGTTGTTGGTCTGAGTGTTGTTAGTCCGTGTTTGTTTTTGGTTTAGTGTTTTGTTTAGTTAATTTTTTATCTTGGTCTCTATTGGCCCTTGTGGCTCTCTGTGAAGGGTACAACACCCTGTAAATGCTGGTTACTTTACCAAAAACATGTGACATTGTAATAACACTAGAGGTTACGGATATCTGTTTTGTATGTGCGAATTGTTAAGACTTGGGGCCATGTCAATTATTTCACATAACAAATATCTACTTAGAACAGATATCCATTTAATATCGGATATTTGTTTAGAACGGATATCCGTTTAATATTGGATATATGTTTTGTAAGTTATATAAAAAACAAAAAAGGGACTGTTTTGAGTATTTCAATGATCCCTACATTCTTTCTGTTGTGAAATTCTCATGTTTTCTGTCTGCATTAGATGAAATTCAACTTTTCAAAGATTCTCTTACACTTTTTTTAGAATTCCAATCATTTGTGTGTGTTTTTTTGTTTGTGCAATGGGGAGAAGCAGTCGACGTAAGAGAAAAGGTAAAAGGAAACTTACAGCAGATCAAATTGAAGCATAAGGAGCAAAGATAGAGAAAGTCATATGAAAAGAAGACAAGGTATGCAAAATATTCAAATTGAAGCTTCTTCTGAACCATTGAATGTTAATTCAAGTGAAGATGAAATAGGAATTGAAAATATTGAACATCATATTCAAATTAAAAATGTGGAAATTAAAAATGAAAATGTAAACAACATTGAGAATGAAAATGTTGTTGAAAATGTTATTGAAAATGAAATTGTTATTGAAAATTTTGAAAATGAAATTATTTTTTATAGTGAAAATGTTGTTCAAAATGAAATTGTTATTGATAATGTTGAAAATGAAAATGTGATTGAAAATGAAATTGTTTTTGACAATGAAAATGTTGTTCAAAATGAAATTGTTATTGAAAATGTTGAAAATGAACCTTATGCAACACCTAATTACAAAAGAACCCCTAAATGGTTGGTTGAAATAGATGAGAACATAATTGATAATCTTCAAGGAAAACGTTCACAACAAATGGTTCGTTTGTGGGCTACGAAATTGTTCAATGAATTATTTTCCAATAAGACATTAACCAAACAATGCCAAATTTTTATGCAATTACTTAGATTTTAAAAATGAGGTCATTATTAAAAAAATTGAAGATTCGTCTCACAGAAAAATCAGAAAAAATAGTCTTATTGTAAAAAATCTTTTTAATGCTCTAACCTCTATTGGAAAGACTAGTAAGGAAAAAGATAAAAGGGTTACTCGAAGAGTGATCACAACCTCACTAGTAAGCCATCATAACATATAGGCATGCCCCTGATAGTATAGAAGAGGACAAGAAGATAATCAGGGAGTACCATTTTTACACGAGTGATGATAGATCTCATTCATCTGAGTTTGTACAACATTGTTTTGAAAACTTTTTCAGTTCTTGCAAGAAAAAGGAATTGCAATGGGTCAACATTTGATTTGGTCAGATAACTACACAAGGAAATTTAAGAATTCTTGAATGTTTTATTGGTTGAGCAAGATGCATATAGAGAGGGGTGTATCACATATTTGGAGTTTTTTCAAAGTTGGGCATGTAAAAGGTGAGCATGATGGTGTAGGTGCATGTGTGAAGAGAGCTTTGGTTAAGAAACAAATGAAGATTAGAGGTGGTGCAACATTCAGTGATGCATGTTCTAATGTGGATTGGTGTACTTATGCACTATCACGAGGAGGGACACTTGATTCACAAGTTTGTAGGTTCTTTTGGTTGGTTGAGGAGGGCACAATGGGAGACATAATGGAATGTCAAACAATTAGAGATTCTTCAAAGATGCATTCAGTTTGAAGCTCAAATGCGAGTGCATGGACCATATGGACATGAGAGATGGCTTGTTTTTGTTAGAATTATATTCAATGTGATTGGGATCAGTGTGATTCAAGTGAATGGGTAGATACATGGATTCCATAGTACCTAACCCCTTTATCTATAGCACAATCCTCATTACAAGATGTAATGGAAAGTTCATTTGACTACGATCATCTTTCAAATCTTGTACAACCAGGACATTTCTATGAAGTTGAAGCACCGCAGGGGAATGAAAAGGGATCAAACTATTAGTTGGCACAATGTGTACAGGGAAAGAAAAAGCTAACACAACCAATGACAGATGATGATGGCTTCATGTATCCTACAGGTTTAGTTTTTGTTTCTTGAACTTGGTTGCATTACCATTTCACCATCGTTTAGGTTGTTTACAATAATATAGATTTGTTATTCTAATTATATTTAGATGTTGATAAAAAAGTTATGATCACACAGGTTTAGTTGTTATTTTTGTAACTTGGTTGCGAACATATATGATTAGAAAGAATGACATACCTTCATTTGAAGACTGTGAGAAACACAAAACCATTCTGATGTATTCGCACCTTGTTATAGCAACAAATGTTAAGTTATTGAGAGATCATGCTAGACCAAAAATTAAAAAACTATGGACAATTAGTAGTGTTGATCATGAAGCATTATTGGAAACTCTGAAGGTAAGAGATGACCCTACATGGACACTTGAGTAGAAAATCATTTGTTGTATGGGACAAGTATGATATTATTCATCACATTTTGATATTGTTTATCTACTAAAGTTCATTATTTAGGTTGTTTAGAATAATATAGATTGGTTATTCTAAGCATCTTTTATAGTTTGCATTACCAATTCATCATCATTCAGGTTGTTTAGAATAATATAGATTTGTTAGTCTAAGCATCTTTTCTATTGTGACAATATAGATATCTCATTTGAAGTATTTTGTGATGTTCCTAGCATGATAGATCATGAACCCGCTACAACAATAGCCAACTCTGATCCTTTGGGAGAGGTATGCGACATATTAGAATAATATAGATTAGTTATTCTAAGCATCTTTTATAGTTTGTATTACCATTTCATCATCATTCAGGTTGTTTAGAATAATATAGATTTGTTAGTCTAAGCATCTTTTCTATTGTGACAATATAGATTTCTCATTTGAAGTATATTGTGATGTTCCTAGCATGATAGATCATGGACCTACTGCAACAATAGCCAACTCTTGATCCTTTGGGAGAGGTATGCGAGAGATTAGAATAATATAGATTGGTTATTATAAGCATCTTTTATAGTTTGTATTACCATTTCATCATCAATTAGGTCGTTAGACTAATATAGATTTGTTACTCTATTGTACGTAGTTTGACTGCTACCTTAATGGTTTGTACAAGTGGTTGTCACTTGACATTTTCAACATGTTGCTCTTGTGGAAGATGTGCCAACCGAAAGGCAATGCAAGCTCTATTTCCTTCCCCTACTAGGAAATGACTATGTATTAGGGTCTTTGTTGTATTCCTATGTGGCATTTTGTAAATCCTATATTTGATAGCAATTATTGAATGATAATATCATGCATATTGTGTACACTTTACGTGTATTCAAGTGTATACAACTTATGTGTATACTTTGTCACTTATGAGTATTGCAATGTATAATTTACGGCCTAGATGTTTTAATGTGTATACTTTGTATTCATGTGTGTAGTTCATGACTTAAGTGTATTTGACTATTGTAATGTATACTTTACGACCTACGTGTTTTAATGTGTATACTTTCTATTCATGTGTGTAGTTCAAGACTTAAGTGTATTTGAGTAAATGAATCACTTTTTCACTTACTCACAAGGAACAAAATGAACCCTAAATCCCTTTGCACCTTTACATCTCATCCATCTGACCCTTTTTCCATCAAATGAAAACTTGACACCATAGCAAAATTCCTTCGAGATAGCAAAAACGAAGAGAGGTTATTGTAGAGGGTCCCAACACGATCCCATAGCCTCAAATAGAGAGTTTGTAAGTGTCGTGATCTCTGAGAAATAGCCATTCAAAGATTGTTTCCTTTTAGCACTTTGGACTCTTAAGGGAAATCGTCGATCCAATGTAGTTCAGAGTGATTTGGCATATTTGGGTGCAAAAAAAGACCATCCCTAGCGTAAACATACCCATATGGACGTGTTGGAACAATATTTTTGGTCGTACGAGTTACAAAACAAAAGTTGCATTACTTTGCAACTTTACACTGCTTGCATTTGACAACTTTTTCCTCAACTGAAAACTCGTCACCATGGAAAAATGCCTTCGAGATAGCAAAAATGGAGAGAGGTTATTGTAAAGGGTCCCAACACAATCCCATAGCCTCAGACAGAGAGTCTATAGGCATCACAGTTTCCAAGAAATAGAGATTCAAAGATTGCTACCTTTTAGCACTTTGGACTCTTAAGGGAAATCGTCGGTCCAATGTAGCTCAGAGTGATTCGGCGTATTTGGGTACAAAAGAGGACCATACCTAGCATAAACATACTCATCTGGATGTTTTGGAATAGTTTGTTTGGTCCTATGAGTTGCAGAACGAAAGTTGCACCACTTTACAACTTTACATTGTTTGTTTCTGACAACTTTTTCCTCAACTGAAAACTTGTCACCGCGAGAAAATTCCTTCAAGATAGAAAAAACTGAGAGAGGTTATTGTAGAGGGTCCCAACATGATCCCATAGCCTCAGATGAAGAGTCTGTAGGCATCACAGTTTCTGAGAAATAGCCCTTCAAAGATTGTTGCCTTTTAGCACTTTGGACTCTTAAGGGAAATCGTCGATCCAATGTAGCTCAGAGTGATTCAGTGTATTTGGGTAAAAAAGAGGACCATCCCTAGCGTAAACGTACCCATCCAGACATGTTGGAACAGTTTGTTTGGTCGTACGAGTTGCAGAATGAAAGTTGCACCACTTTGCAACTTTACACTATTGCATTTGACAAATTTTTCCTCAACTAAAAACTCGTCATTGTGGGAAAATGCCTCTAAGATAACAAAAACCAAGAGAGGTTATTGTAGAGGGTTCCAACACGATCCCATAGCCTCAGATGTAGAGTCTATAGGCATCACGATTTTTGAGAAATAGCCCTTCAAAGATTGTTGTCTTTTAGCACTTTGGACTCTTAAGGGAAATCATCGATCCAATGTAGCTCATAGTGATTTGGCGTATTTGGGTGCAAAATAGAACCATCTCTAGCATAAACATACCCATCTGGATGTGTTGGAACAATCCATTTGGTCCTATGAGTTGCAGAACGAAAGTTGCACCACTTTGCAACTTTACACTACTTGCATCTGACAACTTTTTCCTCAATTGAAAACTCGTCACCACAGGAAAACGCCTCCGAGATAGAAAAAACTAAGAGAGGTTATTGTATAGGGTCCTAACATGATCTCATAGCCTCAGATAGAGAGTTTTTAGGCATCACGGTTTCTAAGAAACAACCCTTCAAATATTGTTGTCTTATAGCACTTTAGACTCTTAAGGGAAATCGTTGGTCCAATGTAGCTTGAAGTGATTCAGCATATTTGGATGCAAAAAAGGACCATCTCTAGTGTAAAATTACCCATCCAGACGTGTTGGAACAATCTATTTGGTCCTATGAGTTGCAGAATGAAAGTTGCACCACTTTGCAACTTTACACTACTTGTCAAAATTGCAACTTATTGTCAAATGATGGAAGTTCAAGAGTCATATTGTTGTAGTTTGTTGGAAAATAGTTGGAATTTGTTTGGTCATGTTTGTAATTCCTTTTAAAGGATTTGTGAACATTTGAAGAGGAATTAGCCATTGAAAATTTGAATTTTGAATACTAAAATCGCTATTTTTTCAAAAAATTGTGTTTTGCATTATAATCTATAGATTCAAGGCACTGTACTTGCCCGTACAGAATTTCTTGCTCTAAAAGTGGTGGGATCTAGTGGAGGATTGTTTTAACTTCAATTTGCATCCAATATTTTAGATTTTCATTGAGTTTAAACCATCTTTGAGGAAAATTATTGTTAACAGGTCTATGTGACCAATTTAAGGGTTTTGAAGACTTGAAAATGAAATAATTGGCCATTCCATCTATTGTATCTGTTGTGGCTCGATGGAATGGCCCAATTAGGTAGGAATTAGATGTTAGAAGGGTTTGTGAGAGCAGGGGAGGTCAATCGAGGTTTGGGTATGATGCCCTAGATGCAAAAAGTGTGGTTTTTAAGTGAAATTGGGAGGTTTAAGGGTGTTAGTGATTGAAATCTATTGGGGAAAAAATTTTAAAGGTGTATTATGCATATGCAGACTTCTATAAACATGTTTGAGGTGTTGTTTGAGTGAGATAAGTGTGGAAATGCATGCTTTCAATAAACCCCCTTATAATCTAGGCAAAATGAGGGTTTCATGATTGAGTGACTTAGATGGCATTTACAAGGATGATAGTTGTGGAATTTGGATGTTTATAGCCTGGTGAGATACTATCCAAAGGAATCTTGGAGGGGCAACAGTTTTAAAGAGGAGTTTGGAAAATTTGGGCTAATTAGAGCCATGTTCAGCGTAATAGGTCAATTTCAGTGGGGTTGTTCCAAAACAAGCACATTGGGTTTTGAGATATGTTAAAGAGAAGGGTAATGGGTGTCTCTCACAACCTTTTGTTTTGTGGGTTTGAGTTGATTTTGTGAAGATATTGATTCTTACTCAAGATGATTTTATACCTTTTACATGTTATTATGCTTCAATGAACATTAAGTGACATTGATTTTTATTAAGATGATTATATTACTTTCAAATGAACACTGTAACATGAAATGCATTTCATTAAGTTGTATCCACTTTTCATTAATTTTAACTTCTTTTGAAATAAAAATCAGTTGCACACTTCATTACACGAGTTTAAAAAACAAAATAATTCCAAAAAATTCATTCAACAGAGCTTGAAATCATGGGTATTCTCAAAATGAGTGTTTGATAAAAATGTATTGGTAGACATGTATGAAAAATGTCATACAATAGAAAAGGCAATTCATTGTTTGAAAAATCTCCTCAAAGAAATAGATGGATTACCAATTGTAATTCATAAGTTCTATTAAAATGTTATTTCGTTAATTTATAACATACATTATCAATCATAACTTTAAACAATTCTAAGATAATTATACATTCCATTTTGAAAATTCAAAGTAGAAATACATGCACACGAGGAACAAATTAGATCGAATATCAATTCTTATATATCAAACTGTAGAATAATTATGTTTGTGCATATACAAATTTGGCATATGCCTACTGAGAACAAGTTTTACAAATTGTGGCATATATGCCATCTCAAGATCTATCAAACCCTAAGTACATGTCAATCTATATCATATCCTAATCATGTGTTGGACCATAGAAATTGAGCCTCTTCAAAGAAGTTAGATGATCTAAAGTTTCTTGCACGATAACATTTCAAACCACAAATTAGATTATGTGAATGGTTGACAAGATAGACTAGTAAATAGAAACTTATATACCATCATTTATAAATTACAAATTTAACATCAAAATTAGTATACATGTACTATATTATATCAATAATGCAATTCTTGTTTACCTCAAATCTTGCTCTCTTTTCTACAAGACATTCTGCATATGATTATCCCTTAGGAGGATCAGGAGTCCTCGTATAAAGTAATGGTCTCTCACTCATCACAATGTTGAGTCGAACAGAGGACTATAGCAGATAAAATAAAAATGATACAAATTAGCATATAATTGTTGACAAATAATCATATCTATTAATCACATATCTACTCATTTCTAAATGTAAATGATCTGCAATATAAAATAAACACATACATGTTGTGATGCCATGACACTAGATGGGCTCATAGTGGATGGATAAGCTCAGATGGTTTCCTATATAAAAAATGACAAGAATGTAAATGCACATGCACATATAATTATAATGCCAACAATAAAAAAAAATATATACCTATTGTACAACTTCATCCAATGGGTCAGACCGAGTCAACAAGGATGTATAAGAACCAGGTTGTTGCATAAAAAGACAAGATTACATTAGACTATCAATATATGTAGTACATGTATCTAAACATAATAGATTTCAAAGATTAACATCTAAAATAACAATTTAAATAATTTACCGTGTACTGATTGTCTAAGGCAAATGAAATGGTAGTATGTGTAGCCTGTTGCACTTTTGACATCTACTCCTCTGTCAACAACTGTTAAATATTCTAGCACATAAACATATATTAGTACAAATATCTTTCATAAAATATGAAAGAATTTACATAAAACACACTATGAAATTGCTTTAAGACTTACTGATCCTCCCATATCATCCCTGGTAGTCAATGTCTCTCCTGCAAATGCTCCACTCTGTGCTCTATCAACTCCTACATCTGGCATATCATGAACCTCAAAGTTAGATGTGTCTATGGGAGCCTTAGTGAACCGTTAGAGAGGACCGAAACATAAATTGTTGCATGTCATGCAACGATGAGGCACACAAATATGTCCCAAAGAGGACGGTGTACCAGTGGGAGCTGCTGCAGCAGGTGCACCACCATCATGTTGGGATGTATTAGGTGCAACACCACCATGATGGGATGCACCGTCAAATGGTTGTGCAACATGATGGCTCTGCATGACCAAATGATCACTCAACGAATGTAATGCATAAATGCTCAAAGTCCCTACATTTACAACAATCTCAGGGTGAGGTAGTGGATTCAGAGCAACAATAGGTGGAGGAGGATTAACTAGGGTGACTCGGCGTGCCCTAGGTCTATCCTGTGGCATCCCTCTACCAACACCCTGGAAATATTGCATGTCAAAGTAATTGACATGTTTCCCTAGCACAAACTCAACATATAATTTTTGGAGAAAATATTGAGGGACATTAAGATTGTTGTTGGGTGGTTTATCAAAAACCATCCACCAACGTCTCCAAAAATTATCTAATATGCCTCTATGGGTGCACCATTTAATTGAAAATTTTGGTTTTCGCACATTAATAGGTTGTCCATTTCTCTGATCGATGAATAACTGGGCTAATTGGGCTTTCACAATATCAAGAGCCTTCACCTCATCATATGATAACCCATCAGCATAAAATTGTCTTTGTTCCTCTCACCACTGTGCAAATCTATTATACTGAGTTGCCAAAGTTTGAACATTTAAATGATTGTTTCCAAAGTGTTTTTCATGTCTAATAGTTCATCGAGTGTCTCATAGATTTGAAATAATTTTCTTAATTGATCTAAATTTCTATGAATAGACTCGTGTATTTTTGGCATATTTTCATCTGGAAACAATGGTTGTGGTGGAGGATTTAGAGGGTATTAATTTTCTATAGGATTAGGGTTTTCATTTTGTGCGGGATTAGGGTTTTCATTTTGTGTGGGGTTAGGGTTTTCATTTTGATCCATTTTAAACTTGTTAATTGATAAAAGAAATTAAAATTAACAATGGTTTTAATGTACTAAAAATTCTATCAGTAGAGATGAAGTCGTTCGAGTCGGATGCTAGGGCTACAATGACTCTTTTCACTTAGAGCCAGAGTGTTGTTGGGGGCTCAGCTTAGTCTGAAAGGCAGTGCCAAGGGGGCAACGAAGGAGGCGGGGGATGCAGAGTGGAGTCGATTTCCAAGGAGGAGGCACGGAAACATCGGGGTGAGGAAGGGAAATCGCACGGGGTGCCTCAACACCAAGTAACAAGGAAGATCAATGCAGAGGCAAAGGTGCACGGGGTGCCTATCTATCCAACTATCAAAGGTTTTTTCATTATGGTTTTTGAAACTGTGGCTGATAGAAACAAATTTTTGTGTGATTTCTTCTAGAGCTGGGAGGAGAAATTTGCTCTTTCCTTGAAGCCTTGGCATCAAGATTTTAACCCTACAACAAAGACTTTTGATAAAGTCCCTCTATGGGTAGGACTCCCAAACTTTCCTCTCCATGTTTGGTTTGAGTCTTGCTTGGAGGCCATTAGAAATTCTTTAGGAGATTTTTTGATGATTGATGATGGCTCTTCAAATCTGTTGCATTCCATGTATGCTCGGATTTTGGTGGAGATGGAAGTATCAAAGAAACTTCCTAAAGAGATTTCAATTAAAAATTCCAAAGGATTTTGGGTACAACCCTTGGACTATGAAGGGGTACCATTCCATTGCAGGAGATGTTTCCAAATTGGCCATATAGTTGCGCACTGTGCAAAACCCAAATGGGCTAAACCAGCTACTTGGTGGAAGGATGCCTCATGCAAGAATTGTGCTGTTGAAAAATAGGATGGTAGTGTGAAACAATAAGATAAGGTGACTTCAGAGGCCGTGGGAAAATCTATTCTACCACAGTCAAATAGGGGAATAGATCCAGAGGGAGGGACAGGTTTAGAAGAGATGCCTAGCATGAAAGAAGTTGATGAAGGAAAAGCAGCAGAAACTCATCATGGAGCTAAAACCCCAGAATGTAGGGAGAAATCAAGCTCGGTGATGAAGAAGGAAAAAGGGGTGAGGAGTGGAGAGGAGGAAGGGCAGAATGTGCAACCAATGGAGGACGATGCATGAATGCGGAATGAAGCATCAGAAGATAGGCAAATCGAGGAGGTTGAAATGATGAAAGTTGAGTTTGCAGCGAAGGGAAGGGACTAGCAGAAGGAGGCTGCAAGGGTGGAGGATGGATGGAAAGTCGTCAAAGGGAGAAATTTCAACAAAAGTAAAAGCTTTGCTATGGTCCTCCAGTCTCAGACCAAACGAAGGCCAAGTGGTGGAGCAAAATTGTAGTTTTGTTAAAAGTTTTTGTTTCAGAATCATTTGGCTGTAAATGTAACTTTGTGGTGTTTGTTGTTTTGGGGTGGAGCTCTTCTTTTGTTTCTTATTCTAGTGTGAACCAGGAGAATCTGATGTAATCATCATTTAAATTTAATAAAATAAACCTTTATTACCGATCCAAAAAAAAAAATCTATCAAATATACCCTATTTTTGACTAAAATTCAAAAAAATTGCAAAATGAATATAAATTGAATAAAATTTGAAAAAATCAAACATACCTTAGAAATTTGATCATTTTTTTGGCAATTTCACCTCTCTCGAATGGATATCTGAGTTGCAATGTTGAAACTCAACACACAAGCATAGTAAAAATAGCTCTCGGGTTTTTTCAATTTTATTTATAGCTCAGGAAACGGATAGTTGTTTCTTGATTTATAGGGAAACGAATATCTGTTTATAATGGATATTTGTTTCCTGATTTATAGGGAAATGAATATCCATTTATAATGGATATCCATTTATAATGGATATCCATTTCCTGATTTAAGCCTTTTTAATAAAATGGTCGGGTTTGAAACCTGAACATATTTAACTATGCGTGGTTTTTTTGAAATATTTAATATTTAATATAATATAATATATAATACATTATATTACATATAATAATGCATATATTATATTATAATATCATATCATATCATATTATATTATATTATAATATAATATAATATCAATATTATATTATATTGATATTATTTTATATAATATGACCTCTCAGGGTTTTTTTTTTTAATTATAACACAAAGAACAAATGTCCATTTTTTGATTCACAGACTTTTTAATAAAATGGTCGAGTCCAGGACCCGACCATATTTAACTACATGTGGTTTTTTTGAAATATTTAATATTTAATATATATTATATTATATTATAATATAAAATATAGTATATTGTATATAATATAATAAATATTATATTATATTATATTATATATAATATATTTATAATATATATTATATTATATTATATTATATATATATATATTATATTATATTATTTTTAATACAATATACATATATTACAAATAATATAATACATATTATTATATATAATATATATTATATTATTTATAATATAATATATATATAATATCAATATTATATAATATTATATTATATTATATTATAATATAATATATGTATTATATTGATAATATATTATATTTTATATAATATGATCTCTCGGTTTTTTTTAATTATAACACAAAGAATGGATGCATAACGGATATCTGATTTTTGTTTTATATTATTTTAATATATAGTTGGTGGACATTATATTATGTATAATATATATTATATTATAATATGATATATTATATAATATATATTATATTATAATATGATATATTATATAATATATATTATATTATATGAATTATAATATTATATATATTATATTATTTATAATATATTTATACTATATTATTGTAACATCATGAAAACAATGAAGATTAAAGCAATAACAAATGCAATTAAACTCTAATGTAATCTAAAGCTAAACAACAAAGCACAAAGGAAATTATGAACATAAATAAAGAGCGATCTCGCCCAATATCTACATCCTTCCATGAATGACCTCGATTATCCTTCTCCATTTCACCATGATGGTATTCTTGCCCTCATATTTTTAGTATGTGTGCAAGTATAGCCTAGATGTATGTGATTATAGCAAAATATCGAAGATTAACAATTGCTCCAAAAGTCATACAATTTCGGTAGAAAGTAAAATGATGAAAGATAGATCAATTTATAGAAAATTGATCATTCGAATGAGAGGTCGAGATTAAAAGATAACGGACGATCTAGATTAAAGGATTTGACATGCATTATGATAACTGTTAGCTAGAGTGATAACAAGCTAAAAGGTTGAGATCAAGATTAAATAATGATTTAATCTCTAGTTGAAAGTATTTGAAAATTAGAAGAATAAAGATTGCATGAAAAGGATAAAGATAGATTAATAGAAACGATATGTTCAAATGCGCGCATGAATTAAATTAATTAAATAAAGTTATTTAATTAATAAATGTGTGCATGCAAAAGAATTAAAACAAGATAACTGATCGATTAAGATAGAGAGTTTATTTGCAAAAGACACTCAGACATTAAATCAGGAGATAACTGACCGATTTAAATAGATCTTGAGTTGAGTGAGAATGAATACTTAGATACTTAAACATTTATCTAAATATAGAGGAATGTGTTAAAAATAGACTTTTATGAATTAAATGATTATTTAATTCAAGATTCGACATTTTAAGGATTAATTAAATAAATAAGAGTGAAGAAAAGGTTAAATGAATAATTAAATAATTAAAATATTTATTTAATTATAGTTGAAAATACGATAAAGATAAATTAAATAAGAATTTATTTAATTTAAGAAGGAGAATAAAGTTAATTAGTGACATAATTAAATAAACGATGTTTATTTAATTAATCGGGATAAAATAAAGATAATGTGAATTAATTAAATAATTAAAAATTATTTAATTAATAGATGAATAAGGACTTTAGAAAGTAATTAAATAGTTAACATTATTTAATCATGACCATGACAATACAAATTATGAAGAAATTGAAATCGCAGACTTAAACCAAATTTTAGTGTCTACAATTATAATATAATATAATATATAATATATTATTTAAATAATATATTTATATTATATTATAATATAATATAATATTTTATAATAAATTTAATAGTATAATAAAATATAATATTATAATATATTAAATATATTATGATATAATATTAAATTAATAAACATTAGTATAATATTTTTTAATTTATTGTGTATATAATAAATATATTAAAAAAAAATTATAATATATAAAATATAATAATTAGTTTGGTCGAACCCGACGTAATTATAAAGACTCGCTTAAACAAAACGAATATTTGTTTTGAAGCGAATATTCGTTTTGAAGCGAATATTCATTTTGGTTTTGTATTACCAAACCAAAACGAATATTGTACTTGGGCCTGCAAAAAGTCAAAGGCGCGAATTTCACATTTTTGGACGTGTTAAAAATGCCTTTTTTCACATCGCCACTTTTTGGACCCCCATGATCTTGCACAGACCCAGTAACAAGAGTGGCATAGCGTTCACCTGGGTAAGCAAAACTGTATCTCCTTCTAGCTGAAGTATTGAGGTGAATACATTAGAGAGCTGATAAGAAATTGGGGGAATTGTCTATTTGTTCACTACTGATAGCTTCAATTTGGTGATTAAACACTGGATAAATTTTGAGGAAAAGTGTTATGTTTAATAGTAGTGATTTTTCCTCTCATAATTGTAAAGGGTTTCTTTTGACTGTAAGAAATTGTAAACCCTAGTTCCATTGCATTGCAAACATGAGTGACCTAGAGCCTAGTGAATCTAGCGTTAGACCAAAACAAAAGAGGGTTAAACGACTTAAAACTCAAGATGTTTCAATTGAGGTTAATTCTTAGCCACTGATAGTGTCCAACCCTTCACCAAGTACTCCTACAACGTCCACTAGGTCTAGAAGTGCAAAGAAAGAAATGAAAAAGTTTATACAAGAAGCCTCTAGAGACATAGAAGAAGGAGCCTGGACATGAATTGGTAAAAGACCCACAAGTCAAGTTGTTGTGACCACTAGGTTGATCGATAGTGCTGGTGAAATTGGTGAAAATCCCCAACCTCAGAGCGGATGGCAATTGTTCAGGTATGCTTTCAATAGGAAACTTTCTAGCAAGCCCACATGTTATTCATGGGGCTTGAACCTTGGAAAGTTGGTGGTCCTGAATGTGTTTGTAGAAGTGGACTTAATGATGGAACTGGCTAGGCACTATAAACCTACTGACAGGACAATCAGAAGTGAAAATGGTGATATAATTTTGGAGGTAACAAAGGATAAGATGATAGATGTATTTGGGTTAAATCCCAATTATACTGTAAAGTTTAGGATTGTTGAGTATGAGAAGAGAAAATATGCATACAAAGAAAGACTGCTTGTGCGACACAGAAGGAGCAAGGAGAAATTCACTACTAAGGATGTTGAGCCTTTTGAGTGTGAAGAATTTGAGGATTACTTCAAAAACACTTATTATTGCTTAAGTCAAGTATTGGCTCAGGACTTTGAGGTTAGGATAGCCCCTAGTTTATTGGTAATGGTGGCGGATATACAAGGTCACAATCAAAACACTGGTTTTGATTATGCCAACTTTGTTACTGAATGAATGCATGAAGATTTCCTTAATCTGAAAAAGGAGGTGCTCCCTTTATGTTTCCCCCATTACTCTCTGTTAATGCATATGCTCTTATGGGAGGGTGATTATGAATGGAAAAGAAAATTAAATTTGAAACTTAGGGATAGTGAAAATAATGTTCTACTGGTATAGATGTGGACATATATTTGGGATCAGGATTGCTCCAATTCCAATTATATCTTGTTTGTTAATATTGTAAGATATGGTATCCTAAAAACATTGGGTGTAGCACCTATATTCAGGCTTTCTCCAGAGATTAGAAGTATCATGCACCCAAAAGATATACCAGGATCAAAAGCCACACATAACTGGGCAAATTGGTTTCTACATTTTGAATATACTTTGATAAGAGCCTATGGAGATAAAGTGGCACCTCATTGTCTACCCCTGTATGTTTCAGATAGATTGGATTTTATGGAGCTCACATGGCAAATTGATGTCATGGATTATGAGATGTTTAGAAAGCCCAAAAAAGGTATTGTGGTAAATCCCCAATGTGCTTTTGCTTATTTCAGTCACTATCCCTAAGGGGTATGAAAAGTTTGGCATCATGGTAAATAATCTCAGAATGCCTATTGATGAGATTAGAAATTTTTACCTAGAGGTATTTGTGGTAGGAAGACGAAGACAAAAAAGCTTAGGTATCATACATCATGAATTCTTATACAAAGATGATGTATTGAGAAATCTGACAAGTGATGAGGTTGTCATGACTAGGAAAAGAGAATGGACAACTATAACAAACATTGAGGAAAATATCATGAAAAGGAATGCCTTTTACATAAGTCCATACAGTGTAATTGCAAACCCATTGGAAAGAGCCTTCACTATGTTAAAGGATTACCAGTCTGGTGAGTTTAAGGTAAAGGTAAAGGAGGATGCTGATAAAGCACAAGTTCTCCTAGAAGAGCAACGGCAACAATAGGCCATGGATATCCCAAAATAGCCTGTAGATGTTCAAGAAGTCAGGGAGGAACAAATGGTAGAACATGTGCTAGAAATGAGAAGGTGGAGCAAAAATTTCCTCCTCCCCATATTGAAGAAACTCATAGTTTAGATGTTCCCCCTGACAGAATTGTCAAATGGCAATATGACAGAGAAAATGATGATGATCCCAAGATTAGGGAGTGTGATGAAGTTTTGGCTGATGATAAATTTGTACAGACCAAGGAATTTCAAGAGTTTATGATTCAATAGTGGAGTAAGGAGATAAAGGAGAGACTTGAATCATCTCGAGCTAATGTTGAACCTTCTCATCAAGAGGAAGTTGAGAAAGCAGGGGTGGAGAAAATCAGAGCTGAAATTGCAACTATTACTCCCATTGAGGCTAGAAAAATTGTCAAGGATAGTGGAATCATGTTATTGGCAGGATGTACTATCACTGCTGCCATAGCATATGATGCAGTGAGGAGAGACCCTCAAGCTTTAATATCTAAAGATCAATTTGAGGATAAAGTGTTTGGTTCTGGATATAGTCCAAAGTTGCATACTCTTGCAATTTGGTCTATGGCACCTAATACTGGTAAACATGATGTTGCTAGACCTATTGAACAAGTTATTGGTTCTTTAGTGGTCAAAAGAGCTATTGATATAACTCTTATCTAGGCAGTTGAGCTAACTTCCCATGTTGCAATGCTTAGTGTGGATACTACACATATTTCTCAGAAAAAATATGATTCATTGGTTAAGGAGTACAATAGGCCTTGGATGAGCTAAATAAGATGAGAGCCACTATTCAAGCTACTCAGAAGATAATATCTCAGCCATCCTCTTCTTCATTTGATTTGTCTACATGAGATAGGGAGACTCTGGCCTTGAGAATTGATGATTTGAAAGGTAAGTTGACTGTTGAGAAGGAAAATGTCAAACAGGCCAAACTTGAAACAGTCAAGGTGGCAAATGAAATTTTTGAGGATGTATTGAAGCATAGGGTGACCAAGTTGGTCCACAAGGCCAATGATGTTTGGGCCACTTATAAGAATATTCATGAGGCAAATACAAAGTATCTGCAAGTACAAGAGGCCTTCAGGAATGAATGGAATAATTGGATTACTAGGGTAAATGATCTGAAAGAAATGATGCCCAAAATGAACAAGGACCCCGAGGCACCTACCAATATTCCTAACATTTTTCAAATCATTGACTCAATAAATGAGATAACTACTTTCCATGGAAAGTTAGGTATACAGCTCCAGAGTAAGTTGAAAATATTCAAAGAGATGGAGGAACGTGGTATGCCTCAGATATTGAGTCCAAAAGGTGAATTTCATCCATTTGACACCTGGAAGAAAGAGTCGGGAGGGATGTAGCTTACAACAACTATGATGGCCTTAACTGTCACTGACTACATCTTGCTCAATTCAAATATTGACACAAAGGTGGAAATTTAAACAAAGATGGACATATTTGTTAAAGAAGCCAAAATTTTAATTCATGTCAGATATTCTCAGTACATTACTAAGGTGTAGGATTTGTTGAATGTAAAATGGCTCACTAAGGCAGAATATAACACTTGGTTGGAGAAATACTCAGAATGAATATGTGTAGGGATTAGTGAATAAGATGAATAATGGACGGGAGAAGAATAATACATAGCCTTAATATAGTATAGATTAGGATTTTGATATAACATGGTAAAATATTATTCTCTCCTCAATTTGAAATGGGTAGCACGTGGTGCTAATGTGGATAAGTGAATTTTGACCTTTTGTCTACTTTCCTTGTTTTGCTTCGTAAGTTTTGTTGTTTTAGTTTTCCCATGGTTGGATTTTTTTTTTAGCGCATGGAGAATATCTTGAAACTGTTGTAACAAACCAATGATGTATTTTGAGGTGGGACCTATTTTCTACAAAGAATTGAGGTCAATTTTGCCTCATGTTTATTTGCTCCACCTAAAGACTCAAGCGTAACTAAAAATGGAAAATTGATGTAGTGGTCCAATGAAATATTGACATGTGTGCTTTCTGGCCTAAGGATTTTTTTGCTCCTTCATCTCTATAAGAAGCAATTCAAGGCCAGAAGCAGGAGTTAGTTGAAAATTTTGAGTTAACACTGTGAAGTTGTCAAGACAACATGAAGCAAGTTTTAGAGTTTTTGTTCTAAGTTTCTTTTGGAGTCCATATTTATGCATGTAAATTTGATAGCAATAAAGCATTTATAATACAGGGTAATATCAATTTCATGGCTATTGTTCTCTCCTTGTATGTGTTCTATAAGTTATGAGTGAAAGCAATCTAGGATTTCTTTCGTTTGTCTCTATCATTGCTTGGTAGATGTTTAATTTCATGTTTGCTTATTGATTCAATGAATTGATGTAAGTGTTTTGGTGAGATTAATAACTTATAATAACTAGGTGCTAGGATGCTTGTAAGTAGTAATAATCATGAACATCATAGAGAAATGTTGTAATTCAAGGTTTCTTGAGGTTATAGGTGCTATTGTTTAAATTGTTATCGGGTCACATAGGATGATATAGAATCTGGGCTTGGGATAAAGGCACCGGTTCATGCAGAGTATTTGTGGTTCATTTTCAGTGTTGATTCATTAGCTACTCAATCTTTAAATCATAAAATCTCAAATGGATACTATTGTCAACTGTTGTTTTGCATTAAAGTTCCATCTTCTCATGCTTAATATATAAGACATTTATTAATAAGCTACCAACTTATTTGATGCATATTATTGAATGGTTTTATGAGAGATATTTGTTATTGGCAATGTATTTGATTGTGTAGACACGTAAAATATACTGATTGACATTGTGCGTCTGATCCTGACTTACTAACATCGTTTCTTCCTGAATCATCTCTCGGTCTAACCATTTAATCAAACCTCCTTATCTAATTAAATTCATCAATATTCCTCTCTTAATTAAATAAATCATTTTATCTAATTAAGTCAATCTCTTTTGTTAATTAAATCAATCCATCTGATCTAATTATCCCTATTTAATTAAATACTCAATTTATTTGATTAAATCTCTAAAGTCTATCCATTAAATTAAATAAATTAAAACCTTATTTTATTTAATCTAACACCATCTCTTTTAATTAAATAAATCAAAATATTTATTTAATTAACCTCTTATCATATGCCTCTCTTATTTGATTTAAATAAATCCATAAATTTGAGTCAAATAGGCCACATCACTTAACCTTTCTCATTAAATTAATTGTAAGGCCACCAGTCTAATCTCTATAATACATCTAGGGTTCACTTCATATTTTTTGACAAAGTAATCTTGTTAGAATAAAATTTTAAATGAATAAAAGTTGATAAAGTTATGACTGGCCTTAATGCTTAAGGTAATTTAGAATTATTTTATGATATGTTGAGGAAGATAACATTTATGTTTTACTAATTACCTTGGTTGAGTGTGCTTCGAGTATAGTTTTGAAGAAATCAAACAAGTGGAAACTTGAGCTTCATATGAAAAAAAAAAAGATATATTTATGTAAGGTTTTGACAACGGGATGTATGCAAAATAAGAGGTATGGATTCATTAACTATTTCACCTTACCCAAGTTCTATGGCTATGTTATTGAACTTCATATATATGGTTTATGTATATATTTCATATGATTGAGTTTCTTCCTATTATTAATAGATTTAAATAAATAAAAATAAATATATATTTGCTATATGAAATGTTATAGTAATTGTTAATGGGTTACCAAATATAGTTAGAGATTGATAATTCTTTTTGCACTATGAGGATTTGACATTAGTATTATGTGATCTAAAGTTTGAATAAAAAAATAAAAGAGGAAATATTAGTTAATTGACCAAAACTATCATGAAACTTAATATCAAATATTAATTTTATTAATTAGGAAGGTACCAATTTGATTAGTATAGTTTATTGCTAAAATTATTATTACTAGTTTTATATCTTGCAAAGGTTAAAAAAAAAATGGTAATCATTAGTATCATGCTTGTTTGCTCATTATAACAATATTTGTATAAAAATATATTCCAAATTGATCAATAGATCGTATGCTAGAGACTTATCTTTAATAATTATTAAGATATCAAATTTATGTTCTGCCATTGTAACAAAGTATTTACCAATTGTTGTAATTGAATTGATTGTGACCTATTTCTGAAGGTTACCTCTAAGTAGATACCCAACCAAACTCTAAGTCTATGTTGCAGTGTTAAACTAATAATCTAATGGCTATCTTAAAGCGCCTCATGCAAATTTTGTGTTAAAAAAAAAAAAACAACCAAGTTGTGGCATGGAGAGAAAAATCAGTTAAGGTTCATAGGCACATATCTTAAATTTGCATCAATCATTGAATCTAAAATCCCAACTCCTTGATAGAAATAATCTACCCCATTACTCAATATTCGCACAAATAGTATAAAAATATTAGTTTCAGTTAAGATGTTAAGAGCTGATTTCTCGAGGATAGTGTCTATTTTCAATTTTGAGCAGCACTACAATAAAAGAAGAAACTTCGCCTACATGCATGGAGAAAACTACTTATTGTTTTCTTTACACAATATTTTGGAAAAAATAAAAAGAAAGGGAGGATAGAAATCATGTGGCATAGATGATGCTGAATATTCACCAGTTGGCACCTCATTGCATGATCTGTTGTTTCCTGTTTTAATTATTTTTAATTTGCTTTTAGGAATTTTCCAGCAATCTTTATTGCGTGTAAAAGACAATTTATTATTAGTTTTATTCGATTATTTTTGGAAGATTTCTTGGATTTAAATCTCTTTGGGAGCAATGTTAAAAGGGGGCTCTATGTTCAAACAAGCTGAGCTCTGCTTTAACCAATAATAAAATAAGTGTTTTTTTTCATTTTATGTTAAAATTCTTCTACTGTCACAAATTTCTCTGGTTATTCTTTATAACCATTGGATTCAAGAATAAGGTTGTCCTCAATATTTTACAAATCATCGGTCATCTCCATGTGGTGTTGGATATGTGTTGGACAAGCGAGGGCAAGCAGAAAAATTGGTCGAGCTATTCTCCACAGAGTCTTGGATATTATTGAAGATGGCTGCGATTAAATGTTAAGGAAGAGTAATATATATGATTTTAGAGAAACAAGGCGATTGCTAAATTATAGTATCAATGATGGTTAAAACTTCTCAATGCAAATCACTTGCTTACAAGAAGGAGTTAGCGATATTAGTCATGGCATCCAACTAAAGTCTGATGGCTCAGGTCTCAGGTATGTGGTGCTTGATCATAATAAAATAAAATGAATCTTGACTTCTCCAATTTAAAGAAACTGTAGGTGTAGTTTCTTTTTAATTCTTTTAAATAGCATCATTATTTGTTTGTAGATCACATTAGCATATATCCAATTCAACAACTCTTTAAAAAACTAAATCATATATAATTATTTATTCAAGAAATTAGATTTATTTTATTTGCTTCGATTGGAAATAAATATTTCAGTTACAGGGAAGGTTTGTTGTTCCATAGATCAATCTTTAATCTTTCACCTCTGACAGTAGTTACATTATCTTTTTGCTGCAAATATATAAATAAAATACTAAAGAATTAAAGAGCTATCTCTCATTTTACTCTATTCTATTGCTTGGACACACCTTACTATTCATTTTGTCTGTTGCAGATCTGTATTTAAATTGGTATATATATTTTGATTTTTGTCAACTACCATTTGGCTCTAGGTTGCATCTGTTAGCAACCACTCACTGGGTTGTGCTGTTTGATTACAACTCTTTGTTCTAGCTTGCATTTTTAGTATAAGTCATTCCCCTTTCTTGTTAATATTTCAATCCTATCACTTGTGTTTTTTTTTTTTTTAATGATCCCAGCATATTAAGAGATTATTTCATCCTTCTTGTTTCTATTATCTTGTTACAATTTGTTAATAAGTACTTGTTAAAATACGCACCTACGCTGGGGATTAGACTAAGATTTCTTAAGAGGATAGAATTACATATTATCCTTCCATCATGAAATAGTTTTCCTCCTTGGAATAGCTGATTTAATATTTTGCAAGTATGTCAAGAAGATTTTCTATGTGCATTTACAATATTTTCAACTGTCTAAACATACTATAATTTTTAACCAAAATGTTGTGCTCACAGCCATTACAAAGGTTTTTACTGCATATTTCTTCCTATTAGAAAGACAATAACACTTTCTCAAATAATGTGATCAAATCCTATCTAGGGTGAATATGCATTATCAAAGAATAAGATTTATTACCCTAAATAGAATATTATCTAATTAATCTTTAAAAATTAGAAGATATGTCAACATTCTTTTATCTATTGAATTCATTGTATATTCAGTCTTCTCCTCTTATTATTATCACTTTATTTTCAATAGAAAATGGAATATTTATACCTTCATGATCTCGAATCCACAAAGTATAATTTTATGTGGATATGTTGTTAACTGTGATTTTGGTTTTTGGGTAGTTTACTGAGTTGATTTGTAGAAAAAACTACTCGCACATATTAGAGTTCTATGTAAAACAATTTCTGGGTTTTATTTCTCATTCTTTCCCCTTTTCGAAACATATTAAACTTTTCAATTTGGTCAAACATAGTGAAAGTTATGTGTTTTTTAGTATCATCTATTTTAGCTACAAATCTATTGAAAACTAGTGAGTTTAGATGTATACCAAACTACTTTTGATTGATTGGTTTTCATGCAAAATTATTTATGGGTTTTGTTCCTCATACTTTCCCCTTTTCAGATCATATTGTAGTTTAAAATTTGGTTTAGATTCCTTAAAGTTATCACTCATCTAACGTTACCCTTTCTAATTGAGATCAACAAATTGAAAGTTGTAGAATGATTATACGTTTGAATTATTGTTATCAGTTTGTGAGAGAGTTGAACTTAGTTGAGGTATATTATTGGCCAATTAGTTGTGACTTGAATCCTAAGAGAGTAACATTCTTTGGTCAAGTTTGTGTCGGTACAAGCTTTTGTTGTCGAACTACGATTCCTCTGCGCTGCACGTACATAGGCAAGGCCATCAGAGATGAGCCCCCGAGGAATTAGGTCTTTCCCCTTAGGTCCCCCTGTACTTTCTTGAAATCTTACTTTAGGAGTTGGTCTTGTGTCAAGAATTGTTGAAATTTTTGGTATTTGTGTTATGCCCTTAGCTATATTTTGGTTGTTAAGTTTTAGGCATTACATTAATTAACCCTTGATTAATTTAATCTCATCTCATGTCCCATCCTCTAGATAATGCAAGTTGCACATGAAAATAGATTTAATTCATTTATTAAATTTCTATTTTCCTCACAAGGCATCTTTTGGAATATTCTCTCAATTTGAATTCAAAAATTCCAAGTCAACATGTACATCCAACAAGGCAATAAATTCATCTTACATGTCCTTTGCCTTGAGCCAAGTGGCATTTATTGCATTTTCCCTTCACTCTTGCATGCCATTTCAACAAATTTGAAATTCAAAATTATGCATTTATTGGCACAAACCCCAAATCTTGCACATCCTCCATCCATTCATAGCTTGACAAGTGGCATCATGCCATTGGATGAATGTTAGTCCCACATTGCTCAAATTTGGACATTCATCCATCTTGGAATTCTATAAATAAGGAGCTCATATCCTCATTTCATCATCCACAATTTATGCAAGGTCACCATGCCCAAATATCCATCAAATTTCATCAATCATTCTTGAGTTCTTAGCTAGGTTTTGCATATTTTGGCTTGGAGCTCTCATCTTCTACCATCAAAGTGGATCAATCATCTTCAACATCTCAAGCTTGCATCTTAGGGATTGGGAAAGGGCCAATTTTCATATCAAATTGACACCAATTCCCCCATGGGAACATGAGTTTGCACATCTAATTAGGATTCAATCTTTGTTTCATCATTTCCATTGTGTTCTTTAATATTTTCTTCCTAGTTTGAATGTTGTAAATGGATTTCGTGGGGAATCCTTGTTTTGGCTTGCAATTCCTTGTCTAACTTGTTTACTCATGTTGTTTTGCAGGTACTAGGAAAAGGGTTCGCATAGATTATAATTGTGTAAAGTGTCTGAGTATACATTATGGGATCACCCTCCTGGGTTTCATAGAGCCCAAAGAGTAGGAATAGAAGTCTTGCAACTTCTATTCATTCGTTGGCCAATCCCTTTAGAAGTATTGATAATTGGAAAATGGCAAAGTCCATAGGTATTTCTGGAGATCAGTTTGGTTCTTAAAAAATAACCAACAATGGGTTGACAAAATAGAGGTCGATGTAAGGGGTAGTTGTAATGATTGAAGGAACAACAACCTTATGGGGGGTGGGTGCCATGGATGAAGGTAGTTAAAAGGTACTACAATTGTATGAGAAGGATGTAAGAAGTGGGAAGATTACAAAGGAAGACTTGGGGATTGAGGTTGAGAGAGAATAATGATGGAAGAAACATTGGAATGTAAAAGGAGGGGATTATTATGAGGGAAACTAGTGTTCCCAACAATTTGACTAATTCATTTTAATGTCTAATGCGTGAAAATTTGTTAAAGGAAATGTTGGTGCTCATTGACTAAAAATGAAGATTGTGTAGTATCATCCAATTTGGCTGTCTTATTTTAGAAGTTGTAACTTATAAGTTGTCTCAAGTTTCTATTGATTGTCAAGTGTGTCAAAGTAAACTTCATGATCAAAAGTGCTCATCAACTAGAAATAAAGATTGTGTAACATCATCCAATTTGATTGTCTTGTTTTAGAAGTAACTTATAAATTATCTCAAATTTCTTTTGATTTTCAAGTGTGTCAAAGTAAACTTCATGATCAAAAGTTTCCTTCATCATTATTAAGATGAAATAAAAGTAATTAAATTTTCAATAATAATTACATAAAAGTCATCCTAAAGATACATGTAAACAACGAATCTTAAAAACTTCTTTAATTAAGTTGAGAGGCTTTCCATACAATGGAATTCCATCTGTCTGTAGAAAAACTCCACATTGTCTTGGGAAATAATAAATCGTCACAATAGAATAGGCTTTCCATACAATGGAATTCCATCCATCTGTAGAAAAACTCCACATTGTCTTGGGAAATAATAAATCGTCACAATAGAATTTTAGGTTAATAAATAATACCAACTACCAGCTTTAATGTATCGGCTAATTTCATGAAACCGACATGTAGGTGAGAATTTTTTGTTTGTGTGCCAGTAAAAACATCAAAAAGTAGTGGTAGTTAACAGTTTAAGGATAGCTAAATGATCCATATATTAAGACCTTCATAATTGACCACGTCAAAGGTGAATGAATGCACACGGTCATAAGCCTTGGGCCACTCCTTACAATTTGAAAAGTTTATGTGTTGATATCTTTTCATTTCTTTTAGATTGGTTTTGACTTTTCAATCTTATATAATAGTTTAATATTTAATTTAAGTATTTTTTTAAAAGAATTAGTATTCATTTTATATTTAAATTGATTTTTTTTTTTATATTTTAAACATTTTAATCAATTCTAATATAATCTACTCTATCTTAATTTTTTTATTTTATAATTTATAATTAAAAATTTATTATGATAAAAATAATGAAAATTCTTAATTTTATATAATAATTAAACTATGATTAAATCGAGAGGATCTATTTGTAATCTTCATTATAAATATTTAAAAAATATATCTCTGGGCTTATTAAGTCGAGAGGCTTTTTCTACAGTGGCATTCATCCATGTATCTAAAAACTCCAGATTAAATTTTGAAATAATAATAAATATTCACCTAAGATTATACACAATACGGTCCATGTCATATTGGGCCCCCTTTATGAAGCATACCACCTAACCTTAGGGTTTGAATTTAATTTTTTCCTTCCTATCTTTATCATTTATTTCAGGGTGTTGCTGAATAATTAAGGTTAAAAATAGAGATGGAGAGGGAGAGAAAGATAGAGAGAGGTTTATAAATGAGAAGAAAAAGACATAGATATAGAGATATATGGGAAGATAAAGGGAGAGAGAGGTTGAGATATAAAGATCAATAGTGGAATTGGGAGGGAGCAAGAGAGGGAGAGAGACAGGTAGAGGAGGGAGAGATAGAGAGGGATAGATAGTGAGGAAGAGATAAAGAGGAAGAGGGAAAGATAGAGAGAGATATGGCAAGATAGAGTGATATAAAGATATAGATATAAGGAGATATGTGTGTGTGTAGAGAGAGAGAGAGAGAGATAAATGGGAAGAGAAAGACATGGATATAGAGATATATGGGAAGATAAAGGGATAGATTGAGATATTAAGATAGATAGGGGTAAAGGGAGGGAGAAATAGAGGGAGAGATGGGGAGAGATAGAGAGAGGGAAGGAGAGAAAGGGAAAGATAGAAAATGGGGAAGATGGAGATATATGTAGAGAGGGAGAGAGAAGAGGGAGAGAGGGAGAGGGAGAGGGAGAGGGAGAGGGAGAGGGAGATATAGAGGTTGATATAAAGATATAGACAAGGGTAGGAAAAGAGATAGGGAGATAGATAGATAGATAGATAGGGAGATATAAATAGAGAAGGATATTGATAGAAAGAGATATAGAGATGAGAGAGGGAGATCAAGCGAGAAATATTTAGATAAAGATATAGAGTAGAAGAGATGGAGGGAGAGATGGAGTGAATAGGATAGAGAGAGGGAGACATTTCTAGAGATAGCCAGAGAGATGGATGGGTAGAGAGAGGGGGACATTTCTACAGTTGGATAGAGAGATAGGAATATAGTGGTCTAGAGATGAATATAGAGTGAGAGAGGAAGAGAGACAAATAGATAGAAGTAGAGATGAATATAGAACAAGAGAAGAAGAGGGAGATAAATAGATAGAGATATAGATAGAGATAGAGGGAGAATAAAATAAAGAGAGATAGGGATTAGATAGAGGGGGAGATATAGAGAGCGGTAGATAGAGAGGAAGAGATAAAGAGATAAGGGGGAAGAGGTATAAATAGTGAGAGATATATTGTGAGATAGAGAGAGGGAGAGGGGGATAGATAAAGAGAGAAAGATAGGGAGAAGTAGAGAACGACAAATAGAAAAAAAATTGTATTTTACTTTTGAAGATGCTATATATCTACTGTAATACTACAAGATTACTATATTGCAAAATTCTAGATGGAATGAAGTTAATATGTTCTCACAAGCCAGAGATTAAGCTATCAACCTGCACAATTTGGTCTATTTCCTTCCGTTTGTGATTTGGAAAGTTTAAAAACCGATGATTTGGAAAGTTTAAAAACTGAACTTATGTGTATCTTTTCGCATAATACAAATACAGTGAATGACAATGACACTCCTTATTGTATACGATAATATAATTCAATGATATAAAATTATGATGCAACTAATGAAAATATTATTACAAACACACAATATTAATATTATTGTCATTTTGGATTCCTACAATTGGTATCTCTCCACGTTTTCTATATAGACTATGTGATAGGATATATATGATAGTAATAAAAACAATTAAAATCCTTAATTTTATATAATAATTAAACTATAATTAAATCGAGATAATCTCTTTGTAATCTTCATTATAAATATTTTAAAAATATATCTCTGGGCTTATTAAGTCAAGAAGCTTTTTCTACAATGACATTCATCCATGTATATAAAAACTCCAGATTAAATCTTAATAATAAATATTCACCTAAGATTGTAGACAATACAGTCCATGTCATGTGGGGCCCCCTTTATGAAGCATACTGCCTAACCTTAGGGTTTGAATTTAATTTTTTCCTTCCTATCTTTATAGACATTTTATCCAATTAAAATATAATTTACTATTGTAATTCAAATAATTAAATTACAATAGTAAAAAGACAATTTGTTGTGTTTCACTTTTTATTTATTATCATAATAATTAATTATGAATAAGGTATTTGCTATTTATCGATTTATTAGATTTTTTCAATTTTCTATAAACAATTATAATTATATATATATATATAATTTAAAAATAAATCTTTAAAAAAATTATTTTAAATATATATACTAGTATATATCAATAAACTTAAAATAAGACACATCTTAAAATTACTTCTAAGTACAAAAATTTGATAAGTAGAAGGTATTTTCCAGAGCATGTCAAAGTGTAATGGGGATTCAACAGTGGCTCAAATAAAAAAATTTCATAACACAATTTTTTTCCTACGTGGCTCATATAAACTTGTGACCTCTTCGTTAAGGTGCCACGTCTTCACCATTATTTCCACACAAGAAGAAAAAACATGCATTTTTGAATTAAAAAAGAGAGGTTTGCTTACAAGAAAAGCAATCAATTCAAATGGTATATTCTACACGGATTAAACCATATCCAGACTCCATATCCTTCCATTGAAAACACGTATCAACTCTGCAAAAAATTTCTCTTCCGCAGTCTGGTAACACCTTAAAACCCCAAAGTGATCATCATGGCTCGCAAGACGAGCTTTGTACAGGAGTTAATATTATATGCAATAAGTGCAGCCGTGAGCTACCTGGTATTTGCAGCGGGCCTTAAGCACCTCGACCCCAATAAAGACGCCACTAAAAAGGCCGCTGAACGAAAGAAGGAAATAGCAAAGCGACTGGGTCGACCTCTTATTCAAACAGACACTTACGAGGTCTTTTTTCTCAAACCCTAACCCTAGAATTTTTATTTTTGTTTGGTATTTCTTACCTTTTTAATTTAAAATTTGCTATGAAACGTTTGTCATTGAAAATTGCGTCCTTTCTGAATGCGTCAAAAAAATCAATGAAGAATTATCGCTTTTTGTATTTTTAAATCTTTAACCATATAATTTTTATTTTTGTGTAGTATTTCTAATTCTTTTTAGTTTATAATTTGTAATGAAACTTTTGTCATCGAAAATTGCCTCCTTGCTGAATGCGTAAAAAATTCTGAAGAATTATCGCTTCTTGGAATTTGAAATCTTTAACCCAACCCCGATATTCTTTTTTTCCGTTTTGGTCAATTTATATATTTTATGAAAAAAATATACGGGAAAATTCTCGTCGCAATGAAAAAGCAAGAAAATTATGATTTTATTTTTTTGCTTTCAAGTTTCGAAATCTATTATTTGTTTTGCAAAACCCTAACTCTATTACATATTTGCTTCTTTTTTTTTTTAATCCGCCGTTTGATTTATTTATTTTATTGAAAATCGTATCAGTGGAAACTCCACCCTTAATGCGTGATAAAAAGGGTTCTGAAGATTTTTTTTTTCCTGAATATCACAAATTTTTTATTTTATTTTATTAAGCCTGTAAATATTCTGTTAGTTTATCTAGGTTGCACTGAGACTTCCTTGATTAAGAGGACTGAGGGGTAACCGTTCTGCCCAAATTTGCTGGGTGCAATGATAATTAGACTTTCTTTATCAACAGCTAATGATGTAACTCACTTTATGGATAACCAGAGTTCCTTGATGAAGAGTTAAGGACTCTGGGTAATTATTCTTTCTAATTTGCACAGTATGCAGATAATCGGACATTTTTATTAAGAGCTGAGGATTGGGGTATCAATTCTGTCAAATTTTCCAGGGTCGTAAACCTGGCCTCATTCCTTATGATGTCAGACCATTGCATTCAGCAAAATTTGATCCTTGGTGGACTATTTATCAGCTAAACAACTTCATCTGTAGACCAAAAGCTGAATTTCAGAATTTTTATTTATAAATTATAGTATTTATCAAACCCTATTCCTAGTACCAATTTGTTTAATTGTTTGTTCCATTTTTTATCTAATTTTTTTAATCAAACATTTATTACATGAAATTCCATCCTCAATGAATAAGCAAATCTATTGTGAAGAGATTTTTGCTTCTGAATTTGGATTCTTTATTTGTACATTTTTGCAAACTCTCTAGACACTGACTTTTTTGGTTCTGTTGATTTGAATTTGTTTAATCAAAACTTTATTTGTGGAAATTTCACTTATGGTGAAAGTGTAGATAAAGTTAGAACAAATTTTATTTTAATAAGGTAAATTAAAAAAGAAACTCAAGCTCAACAATCTAATCATGAAAAAACATACACGTGAGGATTGAAAAATGCACATACTGAAATCTTTTGTAAAAAATAAAAGTTAGCTGAAGGAGAAGGACATGCCAGTTGAAAATATGCTTATATTCTGTTCATGCTAACTTACCTGCACTTTCCTCCCCATAAACATATTAACTTCACTTGCAAAAAGGTTGGAAGAGATTGCTGCAAATGACAATGGTAGTATGCAGCCTAGGAACATGGTAGTGACTATAGCAATGCAACAACAAGGGGTTACATATCAAACTGTAGTGTTACCTGCCCACTCACTTGAGACAGCTGTTGGAGGGTTGTACTCTTCCACTTTCAGCTTGCCAGCACTTGTTTCACCCGGGCTCATCACAGTCATTAGTTCAAGGTTATTCTAGTCTATTTTCAGTTTACTGTAGTGTTCTCTGGCCACTTACTTGAGACAGCTGTTGGAGGGTTCTACTCTTCCACTTTCAGCTATGCCAGCACTTTTTCCACCAGGGATTATCACCAGTCACTTGTTTGAGGTTATTCTAGTTGATTTTCATTTTTGTGTGAAGAATACTCAGTTTTCCTCTCTAAATAAGAGATATTCTAGCTTCAGCTTCCTGAAATGTTTTACCGAGGAAAATGTAATTCCAAACTCCTTACCCTGCAGATCTTCGTGTTGCTTACCTTAAACAAATCATTTTGAACTCTGTTTATGTGTGCCACCTTAATGTATTCAACTTGAAAGTGGACTGGCCTGGATCCTTCATTTCTCGAAGGACCACATCTATAGACATTTCCTATCCTGATCTTGCACAGAACTAGGCTCTCAATAGGTTTGTAGTAGCCCATTTTAGTAATTCTTCATCCTTGATACCTTTGATGAGGGTATTTTTTGGTTTTCCATAAGATCATATCTTGATCTACATTCATTGGAGTACCTTCATTAATAAGGATGCTCACTGCATTAATCTATTATTTGTTTGAGTTTAGGTCATCTTGTAGGCCCACTTAGGATGAGCCAACATCCTCTTGGGAGTAATTGGTCATTTTACCAATTTGTTCCTTCACATACTTTGGTGTCCAAATTGGGTACTTAAGATTTAGAACAAAACCTTGTTTTGAAGCATAGGTCGGGCTTGAGACCATATATTCAATAAGATATGGTTTTCCTGCAATATCTTCCATTTGAAAAACCTACATTTTTGCTTGCAAATTTGAGCAAAGGCCAGAGTTAAGACCAAGAGAGAAGATTCTAAGTCTCAAAACAAGCCCTAGTCTAAGCCTTCCAAGCAAAATTTCAAACTAGGAAATGGCACTTAGTGCCATCCATAAAAGAATTAGCAATTGCGAAATGATTAGAATAAGCAGTCCAAGATTGGCAAGTGGTGTATAATTCGCAAATCTAGCACTCATTCCACATAAGAATGCTGCACTCGAAAGACTCTACTTGCATAGCTTGAGGTGGTGAGTACTGGCACAATGGCATTGGACAAGGGTAAGCAGCTGATGGTATTTGAACCTAGTGCCATGGTGGGTACTGCAAACATCTCCACTTCCTTTGTAGACACCAAGGAAGCAGAAAGATTATCACTCTTAGATATGGATCAATGGTTAACTAATGCACTTCATTGTTGACAATGGAAGTCAAAAGAACCTGATTTCTGCTAAAGCAATATAAAGATTGAACTTGACATTGATGGCTCACCCACAACCATACTCCATTGGGTGGTTTAGTGCGGGATTTGAGGAACATGTCACTTAGCAGTGTCAATTGGTGTACAACATCAAGCCTTTTCAAGATACAATCCTTTGTGATGTTGCTCAATTAAAGGTATGTGATGTTTTACTTGGGTAAATGTATCTTTGCCATTGACATGTAGTCTATGAAGCAAATCCAAGAAATGCGGTCATAGATGTTCACTCATTAGTGCCAAACAATGTAGGAAGCTAGTTAGTTCTAGTAATAGGTTTGTGCTTTTGATGGTGAAACCTGAATGGAAGAGAGTCCTTGTAGCAACAAAACACACCATAGTTCCTCCAACAACATTTGTAGATAGCTCAAAGTTGAACTACAAGTCAAAAGAATATAAAGATATCTTTTATCACTAAAGGGAGTGTCTACACACTATTTAGTAAGACATATTATTGATTTGATTCTTGGACCACCTCCACCTAATAACTCTTTGTATTGCAAATCATTTCTAGAGAATGAGGATATCAAGCAACAAATCCATGAACTTGTCAATAAAGGCATATTAGCCCCAACTCATCGCCTTGCATAGGAGGAGGATGCTACATGGAGGTTGTGCATTCACTACAAAAACTCTCAACAAGATCATAGTGAAGAATCACTACCCTCTTACAAGAACCAAGGACTTGTTGTGCTAGCTTTGTGGTGTGAAGTTCTTCACTAGAATTGATCTTAAGTTGGGGTATCATTAGATTCATATTGAACCTATGGACATTTGGAATACATAGTTAAAGGTAGAAGGATTTTTTGAGTGGTTGGTAATGCCCTTTAGCCTAACCAACACTTTGGCTTCATTCATGTGGATGATGAATGGCATTCTTAGGCCATACACCACTTCATTTGTTGTTGTCTACCTTGATGACATCTTGATTTTCAAAAAAACTTGGAATGAACATACTTGCCATAAAGAGCAAGTGCTTGACACTTTGTGGAAACATAAGTTGTATGTAGACATGGAGGAATGTTCATTTTCCAAGAGAAATACTATATCTAGGTTAGATTGTAGATGCATAGGGAGTGCATGTGGATTTGGACAAGATTCTAGTCATTGAGGAGTGGCCATAACCAAAGAATTTCACAGAACTCTACAACTTCTTGTGGTTTCTCTACCAAAGCAAAGTTCATTTGGACAACAACACAATGGAAAGCATTTGGAGAATTAAAATGGAGACTCCATTCCACACCAATGCTTGTGTTATTGGATCTTTAACAACCGTTTGAGATCAAGACTAATACATTAGAATATGCACTTGGAGCAATCCTCTCAACACAATCACCTAGTTGCTTATCACGACGAAATGTTCACCTCATGAGTTTTATGCTATTGTTGAGGCATGCAAACATTGGAAGCATTATATATTGGGTAATAAGATTGTGATCCACATAGATCACAAGCTGCTTTAGTTCTTGCATACTTAGCACAAATCATAGCAAGAGTGGCATAAGAAATGGCCTTGTTTTCTTTAGTAGTCTCATCTAAACATCAGGCATAAGAAGGGAGGTGTTAATCTAGTTAGAGATTGTTTGAGCCAATTGTTGATTCAAGCTCCCCTTTTTGTTCTTGACGCATGTGAACATGAAGTTAGTGCATGGTCAAAATTGTATCCTTTTGACAAGGATTTTGTTGGTGTCTATCAAAAGTTACTTTATGGTAATTCGATTCCAGATTTCTACTTGTAGGATGGACTCTTATACCACCTTGGCGTCTCGTGCATTCCATGAGGTAAAGAGACAAAAATTGATATGTGAGGCTCCTTTTAGTAAGGTTGTAGGACATTTTAGAGATGAAAAGATCCTTGTGGTATTGTGGAAGTACTTCTTTTGGCCACATCTTAGGGAAAATATCATCAAATACATCAAGCCTTGTACCACATGTGCAATTGCCATGTTGAGTGACAAGAAGCAAGGTTTATAGTTATACACACCTCTATAGGTACAAAAGAGACCATGGAAATCTATTTCCATGGAATTCTTCTTATGTTACCCTACTACCAAGCATGGTAATGATTGTGTTTTCGTAGTGGTTGATAGATTCTCAAAGATGACAACAATTTTGATTCCTTGCAAGAAAGCAATTTCAACTTTGGAAATAGCTCATTAGACTTTCAACATGTTTGGATCCACTTTGGAATTCTAGAAATTATTTCTTGAGCAATTTTTGGAAAGCACTTTGGTCCATGGTAGACACAAAATTGAAAAAATTATCTGCATTCCATCCCTAGATTAATGGATGGATAAAAGTGTTAAATAGGATGATAGTGCATCTTCTCATGATGTACAATTTGAAGAAGTATCACACTTGCGATAGAAGTCTACCTTTCATTTAGGATAGCTACCACAAAGCTTTGCACAATTCTACATCACAATTCTTTCCAGGTTTGTTTGGGTTTCCAGCCTTTGGCACCCATTGATGTAGCTTATCTTGTTTTGACATCAATAGCAATAACTCCGTCAACTCAAAAGGAAGTAATCAAAGTTCAATTCATCAAGCACATTCGCCACATTCAGCAGCAAGTGCAGACCATTCTACAGTAGGCCAATGCAAAGTACAAGCAATGCCATGACAAGCATTGGGTATTGCACACCTTTTGGGTTGGTGGTTGAGTTTGGCTACACCTGCAAAAGGCAAGATTGGAAGAACCTTACTACAAGCTTTGTCCACTTCAGTACGGGCACTACACCATCACCAAGCAATTAGGAGATATTATCTGTGAGTTTAATCTGCCTGCTTACCTTGGGTTGCATCTAGTCTTCGATGTAAATATCTTGCACCCTTACTTTCCACCTCTATTGGATACCTCAAACGTTGCAGAAACACTTCAATAGACAAAAATCAATCTAGAATGCAACATTTCAGCAGAATTGGAATTAAGTCATTTGATGCCAAGGTCAAAAGGGCAAGACAACAAGAGTTCACTTTTTTCTAGATTGTCAAAGCAGGTCAAGTTCATTCCTAAGGGAAGTGGTTCATAGAAGTGCATGTTGCCAATTTGTTCCTCCATCTTTTGCTGCAATTCTATGCAGTGGGGAGCATTGCTCTTCAAGGAGGGGTAACTGATCTAGTTGGATTTGGGTCACTATATCATATTTCAAATCTTTGGTGTTGCATGATGGCTTCTGCAGTTTTGTTAGCAGAATTCTCATCATAGTCAGCACCTATGTTCCAATCCGCAAGTCATAACTCCAAGTCAGCTATGGTAACAAAGTGAATGAGTGCTTAGGAGTTAGGTATTAAAATACCTGGGACCTGTATCATGTTGGTTTGACTTGGTTGCTTGGGTTTTTCAGGAGACTGATCAAAAAGAAAATATTGGCAAAAAGACTTTTTTTTTGTGAAAGTTGCAGTTAAAATGAGTGTAGATGGAAAAGCTCAAATTTTTCACACAAGCTGTGGTTTTTTCTATCAATGATTCAACATCAAACTCATCTGTGGACAAGCATTCTTGATTTTCATCGTCATTCTCTTTTTGGGAAGCAAAGCTCATTACACTATGATTCTGATCAACTCACCAGTTCTGTTGATTGAGTAAATACTTCCTAGATAAATTGTTAGAGAAAATAAAGAGGGATGCAGACAAAAATCAATCTAGAATGCAACATTTCAGCAGAATTGGAATTAAGTCATTTGATGCCAAGGTCAAAAGGGCAAGACAACAAGAGTTCACTTTTTTCTATATCATCAAAGCAGGTCAAGTTCATTCCTAAGGAAAATGGTTCATAGAAGTGCATGTTGCCAATTTGTTTCTCCATCTTTTGCTGCAATTCTATGCAGTGGGGAGCATTGCTCTTCAAGGAGGGGTAACTGATCTAGTTGGATTTGGATCGCAATATCACATTTCAAATCTTTGGTGTTGCATGATGGCTTCTGCAGTTTTGTTAGCAGGATTCTCATCATAGTCAGCAACTATGTTCCAATCCGCAAGTCATAACTCCAAGTCAGCTGTGGTGACAAAGTGCATGAGTGCTTAGGTATTAAAATACCTGGGACCTGTGTCATGTTGGTTTGACTTGGTTGCTTGGGTTTTTCAGGAGACTGATCAAAAAGAAAATATTGGCAAAAAGACTTCTTTTTTTGTGAAAGTTGCAGTTAAAATGAGTGTAGTTGCAAAAGCTCAAATTTTTCACACAAGCTGTGGTTTTTTCTATCACTGATTCAACATCAAACTCATCTGTAGACAAGCATTCTTGATTTTCATCGTCATTCTCTTTTTGGGAAGCAAAGCTCATTACACTATGATTCCGATCGACTCACCAGTTCTGTTGATTGAGTAAATACTTCCTAGATAAATTGTTAGAGAAAATAAAGAGGGATGCAGACAAAAATCAATCTAGAATGCAACATTTCAGCAGAATTGGAATTAAGTCATTTGATGCCAAGGTCAAAAGGGCAAGACAACAAGAGTTCACTTTTTTCTAGATCATCAAAGCAGGTCAAGTTCATTCCTAAGGAAAATGGTTCATGGAAGTGCATGTTGCCAATTTGTTTCTCCGTCTTTTGCTGCAATTCTATGCAGTGGGGAGCATTGCTCTTCAAGGAGGGGTAACTGATCTAGTTGGATTTGGATCACAATATCACATTTCAAATCTGGTGTTGCATGATGGCTTCTGCAGTTTTGTTAGCAGAATTCTCATCATAGTCAGCAACTATGTTCCAATCCGCAAGTCATAACTCCAAGTCAGCTGTGGTGACAAAGTGCATGAGTGCTTAGGTATTAAAATACCTGGGACCTGTGTCATGTTGGTTTGACTTGGTTGCTTGGGTTTTTCAGGAGACTGATCAAAAAGAAAATATTGGGAAAAAGACTTTTTTTTCTTGTGAAAGTTGCAGTTAAAATGAGTGTAGTTGGAAAAGCTCAAATTTTTTACACAAGCTGTGGTTTTTTCTATCAATGATTCAACATCAAACTCATCTGTGGACAAGCATTCTTGATTTTCATCGTCATTCTCGTTTTGGAAGCAAAGCTCATTACACTATGATGCCGATCGACTCACCATTTCTGTTGATTGAGTAAATACTTCCTAGATAAATTGTTAGAGAAAATAAAGAGGGATGCCTTGGCTTGGTAGAGCTCTATATCTACCAAAATGAATTTATCAGGATGCCTTAAGCATGATTCTTTAATCTTGTGAGAGCTCTAGGTCTATCGAAATGAATGTGATAATCTATAAAGGTACATTATGATTTCCATCCTATTTAATGTGGGAGGCTTGGTGTATAGGGCCACCCTTGGAGTGGATTCACCCTTCTTACCCATTAGATCTTTGACCTTTCACCAAGCTCATGAGTAAAATGGGCTTTAATGATCCAACTAACTATAGTGGTAGGTGCCAACCCATAAGGGCACTAAGAATTTTCAAATCAATATATTGGATGCCTCAACCCTATAGACATCTAGGCCAGTCCAAATGAAAATATTGGATGTGTCAATCACAAAAGAGTCTAGATCTGTCCATACCGGGTGTTAAATCCTAAATAGGCTTCAAACAGAAAATTGGTAGTCATTGATCAACAAATGAGCATGAAATATATAAATAAGCACTTATCGTAATCACATACCGTATATCATAATGAAAAGTTAAAGTTAAATAACAAGTCAGGCAATGAAATACTAATAAAGATAACTGAAGTAACTTAAGTTGATTGTTGTACAGATCTTATATACAACTTTGAAGCATGCTTTCTGATCTTCATTTACAAGGACTGTAATAGGGCACTGAGGAGATACTCTTATGCAAACCAAGCTTCTTCAAGCGTATACTCCAATTTTGTTTTGTATATGACTTATGAGTAACAAGTCTATGGCAATATATAAAGACTGAAAAATTTATACTTAATGAGAATTCAAGGGTAATTGACATCACTGTATCTTTATTTATGTCTTATTATTGAAGTTTGGACCTTGTTTCTCTTTCTACGCATTCTTTTTGTCGTGGAATAGCATTGCAGTTCTTTCTTCTGTTTATATTAATTAATTTATTTCTATGTTTTTATGAGTATTTTAGCATCTTTTAGTTTTCTATGTTTTTCCCATTTTAAACCCATGTAATTTAATTTCGTTTACACATTTGGTTTGCCATGCTGTTGCCGTGCAAGTATAATGTGAATATGATGTCAGTGTTACTACATGGCTTGTCTTGCCTTCAGTGATTGTGATGGTTGAAGTGCACATGAAACATCATGATCCTAACTGGTGCTTCATCATTCTCCCTCTTTGTATATTAATGCACATAGCCATTCTTTGTAGGATGATGGTTGGATCAGGAGATAGATAACACGCGTCTGTTCTTTTAGATCTTCTACAGAACTAATAGAATACAAATTTGCTGTTACAGTTTTAATTTGGTTGTCTAGTTTTTGCTGTTTTCCTTGTTCATTTGTTATATGCATACATGAATCTTTATTATGCGCATAAATTGTTTCTGCACATAACCCTAAACTCCTTGATAGGATTGCCCACTGGGTTCTAGCTTGGGCCTCCAACCAGGTGGTTTACACCAGGTGCTGCATACCTGTACTGTGTTTATCTGCAGACATATGCACCCAAATTTGGTGGATCAAACCAGGCGCTGCATATGTGCACCGTGTGTACCTTCACATTCACACATCCATGTATTCTTGCTGGAAACCCTAAAGCCTATGAAATGTCTATACACAGTTTTTTTGGCTTGGCAGATCTTGGGTGATGTTACAAGTCAAACCTTCAAATGGTATGAGTTAAGCATGTGTCATGCTCAAATGTACCCCATAATTGTTACACAACTAACTTCCCACATGTCTGCCAGAGTTATGGTCCATATTGTTGTCATTGATGGGGATATGAATCTTGCATGCCCTTGAAGTGTCCACTAAACCTCGAGCCCTATGACAAGGTCAGCCAAATGAATATGCTAAAAAATAATGAATTGTTTCTGCTTGTAAAAAATTGAGTAAGTGATTCAAACCTTAAATCAATAAATTATGTACGCCATTAATTGTGAATCCTGGTTATTTTTTGTCAGTTTTGCAAATTGTCTTTCCCAAGATCCCAAATCTTTACGAAATGCTTGTGTGTTCAAGACTGCACTGTAGTATATAGTCGCATATAATTTACCACTGAGATGGTGCCTTGGTATTTTTTTACTTAGAGTTGAGTACTGAGGCCATGGAAGAGATCATGAGACTCCTTGCTTTGGCATATAATTGAACCTAGGTTGCATGCCATTCATCGGTCTGCAGCTTGACCTAATATACTATCTGGGTTATTGACTGTCTTATTGCAGTGTGGGAATTTGAACCTTGGTCCCTATAGGAGTGCATTGTCTATCATTATATCACAAACCTTTGGATGTGTGCATTACCACTATTGTTCTGTTGTGAATCTTTTGTTCAATTCCTATATTTTGAATTGAGGCTTTAAAAATGTAGAATATTCCTGGCTTTAATAATTTACCTTGGCAGTGTTCATGCTCTGAATTATCATTTTGAGCATCTGAATTTACAATGACTTAGTTGCAAGTCTTTCTCATAACATGTATATCTGTTGGAGATTTGAATCTGGCTCTAGATGGCAGCCCATTGATTCACCGTTGAAGCACAAATTTGATTAAATTTTTTTGATCAGCACATAAATTTTTTGATCAAGGTGTAAATAAAATAGGATCAAATATTTGTTACCTTCATGATAGAAAAATGTTAGCAGGGGAAATATTGAAGATATAATAGAAACATTAATTTAACTTTTGCTACCAACCAAAGCATTATTCATTCCAGATGGTAAATAAATTTGTGAATGCGTCCCTTGCTATTGAACTCTTGATTAAGTTGTAGTCACTGTAAACAATATATGTTATGGGGAGTATCTGAACTACAGTTCAAACTTCTTTTACTTAAAGATATTTCCAGAAGGGTAGGCACGGGAGAATTTGTGATTGAGAGTTATGTGGGTCAATTAATTTACAAATCCTTGTATTAGAAGATTTTGCAAGACAAGTGTTTTTGAAAATATAGACACAAAATGTTCATAAATTCAAATTATAAAAAAATCCTACCAAGGGAACTAACATTTGCAGGCCTACTTCAATATATAGAACACAATATTGTATTGTTTCACTAGAAACTTTGATTTAGAGCTAATTTTACTCGTCTGTGGCATGCTTTAAAAAATTATAGCGTGTAATTTGTCAGAGGTCATGCACAGAATGACATATTCTCTCGCAATTGTGATTGACACAGCATTTTACTATTAATTAGATGCTTCTTGGTGTGCCAGTTTTACGGTTGATGATTGTGGCTTTGCTGTTTTGCAGGATGTGATAGCTTGTGATGTTGTCAACCCAAATGATATTGATGTAACTTTTGACTTAATTGGCGGGCTGGAAAATATTAAACAGGAACTTTATGAAATGGTTGTCCTTCCTTTACTGAGGCCTAATTTGTTTGCACAAGGCAAACTTCTGGGCCCTCAGAAAGGTGTTCTATTGTATGGCCCACCTGGGACTGGTAAAACCTTACTTGCTAAAGCATTGGCAAGAGAGTCAGGGGCAGTTTTTATCAACATAAGGATTGCCAATCTGATGAGTAAATGGTTTGGGGATGCTCAAAAACTTGGTATGTGTAATAAACAACTTCCATCCTACATTCGTAGTTGAAATTCTGCAGGCAGTTTTTGTTTTGCATTGCTAGTAGACTAGTGCTAATATCTTATCATGATTATGTTTATATATTGGATCTTTATTTATTTATCTGATGATGATATTTTATTATTGTTGACTTTTTTTTAGTTTCTCATATGTGAGCAAAAATTTATGTGTTTTGTTCAAAATCTTCAGAGTGGGAAAAGAGTCGAGTATAGTTCACTCAAGTGTCTTGATTGCAAAAAAAATAGGGTTGTGGGGCTAACAATTTTTAAATACATTCTTGATGTTCAAGGAAGAAATCAAAGAGGTGCCTTTCATTCAACAGTTATTGTGCCACCCTTCGTAAGTTTAATGTCTTGCAGCACTGACAGTAGATGTCAATCTTTCTTGAGCTCTTATTGTTTAAAGGGCTTTTAGAAACTGAGGAAAATCTTGAAACAATCATTTAAGAAAACTCAGCTACACGACAAAGCATGAGAACGAAGCCATGTGTACACTAGAAGCTGTGAACAGAAGTGAGTAAGAGTTTTACTGAGTGTCATATGGACCCAACTAATGGTTAACTAACTAATGGCAGAGTAAATTATTTTTTTATTAGTATGCATAGACAATACACGGTAGAGTTGTACGTATAAAAAATGGCAGATGCCTTAAACATAGTAAACTGCTTTTGGTATTTCATACCAAAGGGAGTTAACTATATTTGGAGGAGATAATGATCTTTTTCTATGGGTTAACCATGCATTGATAAGTTGTTAGGAGACACTGTTTTTGTTTCTTTTCTTACAACAGTCTACACGTTGGATGCTATATATATCAGTGTAAACAGAGAGTGGGGAAAAATTGCCTTTATAAGCTGTGAATGATGCATCCACTGTTTTAATTCTTGATGATTATTTTATCTGACATATGGGGCTTATTTTTTTTTAATGTTCCTGTGGTTCAATGATGTAGTGAATGCTGTGTTCACATTGGCACATAAACTTCAACCTGCTATCATATTTATTGATGAGGTGGATAGCTTTTTGGGCCAGCGACGTTCCACTGAGCAGGAAGCTATTGTACAAATGAAGACTGAGTTCATGGCATTGTGGGATGGTTTCACAACTGACCGTAAGTATTACCTTGTCCATACTTTTTCTTGCAGTTCATAATCCTTAGGGCTTGTTACATAAATTATCCTTTTGCTATAATCTAGAAGTTAACTGTTGTATATTAGCCACACAGGGCATCTTCGGGCGACCTTTTGATTTTTATTGCATACATTCTTATTGAGAAATAATAAGTTTCTCTTTATAATTCTCACTGGTTGATAATCTCTTGCATCTGGTGTTCTTTGGTTCTATGAACCATTTTGTTGTATAGCAATGCCATTCACCATGGTATGTTCAGGTTGAACAAAATTGATTATCTCTGTTTATTTCTATGGGTTTCTATAAGAGATTATTTTTGAAACTTCAACTACTAGTTATGTTTGAGACCTCACCTATTAGGCATATAGGGTTATAACTTATTATAGTGAGAATTCTCTGTTGCTTTATCCACATAGAGATTGTTTTCTTTCAATAGTTTACTAAATCAAGGAAGCTGAAAATGTCTGTTTTCTTGCCAATGCAATTACTTCTTTAATATGGTTTGTTACTGGTTTGCCCAAAAGGCTGGCAAATGGGTCTAATCAAAATTTCAAGGGTGCATGCTATGCGTCCTGTGATTTTGATGACAATTTCACTTTGGATGCAATGTTATTGTATTATTTCTATTTATTATGTTTATGGTAGTGGCGATCCTGAACTGGTAGCTGTGTAGCTATAAATAAAAGGGACGAGCTTTGTGGAAATAAGATGCTATTGTGAAAGAGCTAAATTTGGTTAATTCAAAGCACTATTCCTAGTAATGAGATCAAGCTGGAGTATTCGTCATCTGGACTATTAACTAAGAAATAGCTTCATTGTGCACGTTTTGAGGTCATCCCTGATTATGTTTTATGATATGATCTATGTATGCAGAAAGTGCTCGGGTAATGGTTCTTGCAGCAACAAACAGGCTTGAGGAACTAGATGAAGCAATATTGCGTCGCTTTTCTCGAAAATTTGAAGTTGGGCTGCCAAAGTGCTCTGAGAGAGCTAAAATATTAAAAGTGATTTTAAAGGGTGAAAATGTTGAGGATAACATTAACTATGATCACATAGCAAGATTATGTAAAGGATACAGTGGCTCTGACTTAATGGAGCTATGCAAACAAGCAGCTTATCATCCAGTTAGAGAGTTGTTGGAGCAGGAAAAGGCTGGTTGGATAACCTCTGAGGTTAGTTTAGGGTACAAATGTGAATAATGTTTTTTAATAATTTAGCTAACTATCGTATGTAATGAAGTGGAGCTATCTTTATGATTTATTTGCCAGATCCCAAGGCCTTTGAAACAGTCAGATTTGGAGAAGGTACTTTCTGTTTTGAGGCTATCAAAGGATGCAGCAGCAGATTATGGAACGAGGAGACAAACTAATGTGCTATCAAATTCAGGATCATCAAGTGATCAGGCAGACATTAACTTAACAGATTTTGCAAAGTTTTTGGCTATAATGGGTCATGTACAACAGACACCACCTGCACCTGAAAATATTCCTATAAATAAGAGCGGTTCAACCTCTGAAACTTCTTAGTCATATTATGCCAATGAAGTGAAGGAAATCACTGGTGGCTTTGACACATTTAATTTGGAACGGAGAGCTGCTATATATTAGCCAAACGGGAATGTTTCTTTGAATCTTACAAATTATTATTCTAATGGCTGCTGCAGCCTGCCACAATTTTTAATGGGAATTTGTTTTTGACAGCCCTTGGTCAAGGTAGATGAATGCAAGTTGTAAGACTTGTTCAACTATGCATAGCAGGAAAGAATGCTTTTGTTAATAAGCATATCTTATTTCCTTGTTATCCGATCGTACAGATAACAGCTTAGTTGATTCAGGCAATAGTGACATGAACATTTGAATTGTTATATTTTGAACATTTTGTTCCTATGTTTGCCCTTATTATACAGGACAGTTGGCTGTCAATGACCTGTACGATGCTCTCTAAAGGGCCCATGTTTCACTACTTAATTTGTAGATGATATCCGCACATAGATGAATTAATTCCTTTTGTAAGTACTTTTTGACCATTTTAAATTCAACTTGCGTTGTAAACTTTGTAACATAGGGTTGAAACCTTAGTAAAATTTGAATTGTCTGGCAGGAGTATTTAGCTTTTCTGCCAGGGATACTAAAATAGATAAAAACTTGAAATACTGACGAGATAATGTGCTGTGCAAGTATATTGTAACTGTGGAGGCTGTCAATGTTTTGAATTGTATTTAACAAATAATATATTTTTAAGCAAAATATATATTTCAAATAGTACGTATGTTATGCATATGACTTCAAATATAAATTGTTTTAGATACTCAATAAAATGAAAAATAGGATTCAAAAGAGCAAAAGTATGCATTATACATGAGACCAATATAAGCAAAATCAATGCAAATATTTTAGACTTAATATTTTATCATAAATGGAGTGCTCTTAGTTAAAGATGATGGTATTTTACTACTATCAATATTTTTGCCTGCAACTTGGGGGCTCAAAACCCTAATCTACCTGTCCATAATCGATTTAAAATTGACAACCATTCACACTTTCGCTGTTTTTCGTCGCCAATCTATTGAAATTTTTGTTTATTGCCCCCTCTTTATTCGTATTATTATTTTAAAGTACTAACTTTATGCAATATGAAGGGAAAACGCGTGAAACCATGCATCACATAGAAATTGCTTGACATGAAAATCGTACACACCGAGTAGCTCACAATATTGTTGATGGCTTTCTTTCCTATCGAGGGGACGGTCACGCGCCCAAACTCTGTTGCTGGATAAACCCTTCTTTGGGATTTTGACTTGTAGACCAAGCACGCTTGTTGAAGTGACTCAATGGTAAAGGATAGTGGGTGATTCTAGATTTTTGTTGGTTTCTTTGCCCAAACGATCCTTTGCTTTTTTGAGTTTGTTGTGTCGATGTGGGTTGTTGATCTTCTTCTTCTGCAAGCCTTCTTTCATGACGATCGGTGCTTACAATTATGGGTCGACACTAAGTGCATGAGATGGCTAGATATGCAGGTTTAACATCTTTTCTCTATGTTTCTTCTGGCATTATGTCTTCTTGTGGGTGCTTAGAATTTTCAAATGGAGGCCATTCGTCAATGAAGCCCGTTTTGCAAGCCATTGTAGAGAGCAGATACAGTTTTGATGTAGTATTTCTCTAACATGGGTGTGCTCAGTTTTGATGATGTATTTTTCTACTATGGGTGTGCTCTTGACTCATGGCGTAGTCAACCTGCCAAAAGAATGTGTACAATTAAAAGAGATACTAAAAATTTTCAAATCCAGAAACATCGAAGTGACAGCCTCATGGATTGTGAAATCTCATAACATTAATAGATAAAAATTAATGTTTAAACATTTAACAATTTTTAGATTTTTATTTGTTTGATTAGCCTTCTATACTCTTTAAAGAATTTGAAAATATAAAAAATAAATATTTAAAATTAACGATTTGGAGATTCCTACTTGTTCGATTAGTTTCAATTGTTGAACTCCGCGGTGGTCCAAGCACTTACTGTTTACGTGTAGCCTGTGCATTGGCCACAACGCACCACTGGTATAAGCTCTTCTGATAAAGTCTCCTTCCACGCCACTAACGTCTCCTTGGAAATTCTCTTGCAATGAAAGGTGGAAAAAAAATTAACACCAGTGTGCAGAAATTCATTTAGGAATTTGTTGAAGATAATAGAAAATTAAAATGTAATGTAATGTTGTTGATGGTGTTAGAGCTTAGTGGTGAGGGTTTGAAGGGGCTTTTCCTGTTATTTAGACATGGCTGAGATGACGATATTGAGGTCGTAATGCTTTAAATTAACAAATAACTCACCGGTTGTTATCTTTTAAGCTAGCGGAAGTATGAGGCTATTAACTGACGGCCGTTCTGCAATGTGGGGCCGCACCTTGTTGTCTATCAGCTCCTTCACACTCACGATCCCCTTCGTTGACTCTTCCTTTCTCATCGTCACCTCTGTTGGTACTAGCAGTTGCAAGTAGAACTGTTTTTTAGCGGTAACTACAGGCCTTCGGCATGGTCCGAAATCTTCGTTCCTGCTGTAAACAACACACAAATTAACGTATAAAATGGAACAAGTAAACGTTGCAGAATGATAAATAATGATACTCATGCAGATCATCAGAGTAGGGAAGTGGGCCCTCCAGCTTGATGGATTTGGTCTCTGTCGGGGCCTTAGTGGCAGTCTGTGCCACCGACACAGTGGTGGCCAGGAGACCCAGAAGGGAGCTTTAACTGTTTTGAGTGGCAGTCGAGGAGTCAAGATGGTGGCAATTCGTGCCACCGACAGTGGGGCCAGGAGACTCCGAAAGGAGCTCTAACTGCTCTGAGTACTGCTCTAAGTGGCAATCGAGGCAGCGAGGGCTTCAGAAGCAAAGGAGTGGAGGTTGTTTGTAATGTATCCTATCCCAATTTGTTCTAGAATTTGCCTAACAATCACAAACCCCAACAATTTAGGGTTATGGTTTCACTTATTAAATAAATCTCTTTAATGAAGTAATCTTGGATTGAAATCCTTCACCACATGAACAATATATGCAATATGTATATACGCTTGTTAGGGTTAGACAGTAGCATCACATCCATAGATTATCAATCAATACAAACAAATTTGGAAGTTGGGAGAGGGAACATAGTGGGTCCACCTAAAACCATATGCCAAGCCTAAGAGGGTGTATACCATAGTCCTCTCCCTTGGTGTCTTGTACTTGCTTTCCCCATCATATCCCAAACCTTGAAGACACTTGCCATCCTGTGGGATCAGGCAGTGATCGCAAGTGGGCTCTCTTGGCTCCTACCAATCAACCTCAGGCCCTACCTTTAAGAGGAGTTTGGGCAGAGGTCATAAGTGAGCTTCTGGCCCCTACCGTTGCAACTCGAGCCCTTCCACAGGATGGGTTTCAGACAGTTAACAATAATTCTGTTTTTAAACATCGAAATCCTACTTTTATTATCTTTTAAGTAATATGCATACATAGTAAATGATTGTGTGCAGAAATATATTTAATATGCCTTCCTTATGCAAGACTATACTTATAGAGGCAGTACATTAAATGGCAGGAATACGCCTGAATCTAGGATATATCTGATAATGGCAATCTGTGTGATGAACTAGACAGATTGTCCTTTGTTTTCTGGTTTGTACCTTTCTTCTCCTTAATCGATGCTGTTAAGAATATTCAGAACATACTGCTTAAAGAGACATAATGGATTAAATCCAATAAGTAATTACAAATAAGACTAGTAATTATTGAAAGCATCATTATGGCATACTCGTAAATAATATACATATATATAGATATGTATATATATCCCCATGATCATTTTATATGAGTTTATCTAATTATGTCTGCTGTTACATTTAGAGATACAATCTAGACTTGTCATTTATTTCTTCTTCTATTTTAATGTTCCTGTTAGATCAGTATATATCCCTTTTTAGACCTGCAGATTTATACCTCTGCTGTTCTTATTCAGATTCAGATTCCTGATTTATTTCTATATATATATATATTTGGTCTTCTATCTCTGTATTTAGATCTGCTTATATTCCTCTCTTCTCATATGCTTTTTGTCTTCCTTTTTATACCACTCACCTTCACGACTCTTTACTGAAACGATGCGTTTTCTCCCAAAGGGGGTGACTTCTCCAAGGGAGGCGTCTCTTTGTTTTTGTTTTTGATTATTGTTAATTTAGACTTGGGCAACAATTTTTTAACTTCATCGCTGCCTTCTCATTCTGTGCCTGTTCCTTAAGACTCATCGCTAGCTTTATATCCTTTCATACAAAGTCGACCCCAAACATAATTCAAATCACTTCTTGTAGTCGACCAGGTTGCAAGGAGTCGGCTTAAAAAAAATAAGTTTAATTCCTTTTAGTTCCTCACGGTGGCAATAATACTAGAGGGGTCAGCCTAAGAAGGATGGCAAGCCTCTTAATTTATAATTATATCTTCCTTAAATACCTAGTGCTGCCCTAATGACTATTCGATGCTTTATAAATCACTGCCTTTTAATATTTATCTGCTGTCTTAATTCCCATCGATAAATATTAGGTATGGCTCATATGATTTCATTTAGGTCTGTTTCCTTTTAACATTTAAACATAATCGTTGCTTTTATATATATATATATTGGTTTTTATATACTTTAATATATATTATTATAATATAAATATATATTAAATTGTTAATATTGATATTTACATATTGATATTGTTACTTATTTTATTTATCTGTTTTGTGTTTCAATGTTTTATATTCTAGTGTTGCAATTTCTGAGGCATGACATTGTTGACACAGTGGGTGCAATCTGTGAAGAAGTTAAGGTTAATTGTGCTGATGGTGAGTAGGCAGACAGTTTTCATGTTACTGCCTTCGAGAAATGTTGCTGCCATGGAAGGCATTGCTTGTGTGAGAATATTTACAAGTTTTTGCGAGAAGGGTATGAGAGGCAATTAAAGTGACAAGTCTCATTGCCAAGAGCTTTTTAAAACGTAACGTTAACTGATGTTCACCAATTTGCATAAAGGGTAACACATGAATGGTCAAATTTATTTTCATGGGCATTTAACCCTTTTTACAACTTACAAGCTGTTAATCTATGCTATAGTAACAAATTTCTCGCATATGAAACACCTATTGTTATAATAAATCTATATTTTTCCTTCTTTTTTTTTTAACAATTTGACAAAGAATCCCCAATATGCCAAAGTGTAATCTCAAAAAGAAAATTTAAAAAAATCTCTTGAATAAATGTAATTGATTTAAATGAAAAATATAAAATCGACAAATATGAAAAAGACAAATGAGTTGGTGGTGGTTCAAAATATTTTTGATTATTTAAATTGGTTTTGAAAGTACTAAAAATCTCAATACATCAAGTTGAATAGCTCAAAGTATCTACAACAATCTTAGAAGGGAGTAAAACATTGCTGCAACTAAGCTTTCAAATTGGAATCAATACAATTCCACCATGTCACTAAGCACAAAAGAGTACCTAGGGATCCAACCTAAACAAATTCCAAACCCTATATTATTTTCTCTCACTCTTCACTTTTATGTGCAATGGAAAGAAAGATTTGAGAATACTTTTCTTCTATTTTTGAATAATTGCATAAGGAATGTTATCAACCAAGTCCTCGAATCTAGGAGGGAGGGATTCTCCCTTAGAGAGCACATCCATGGGCACAACAAAATTAACATAATGCTTAGTTAGTGTTGCCAATTGTTTATCAACTATCTTAGAAGCAGGTGGATGCTACATTGAAATTGATGGTAAAATAGTAGCATAGGAAATAAGACACTCAACAACTAGATTAGACAGTAGGTGGGGCTCACCAATAGATGTTGAATAAGTTGAAGGAATGGTACTCTCCATAATTATGCCAATTGCATGAGAAACCCCTTTAGAAACATGACTCACAACAGAGGAAATAGGAAGACAGGATCCAACATCTTTAGATGACTCATCATCCTTAAACAAACCAGCAAGCTGAAAGTCAAAGTGTTAATAGTCAAGTGATCAAAAGTTAGGTGGCAGGTGAAAACATAAAGGGTGACACTCATAGTCAAGTAGTTGAGTCCATGGCTTATCCACATTAAAACAACATCCTTTATGAACAGCCTTGGAGATATCTGCGTCCACTAAATAAGAACAAATACAGAGTGACACATGTAAGTATTAGTAATCAACCTTAAAAAAAAACGACCAATAATATTGCCAAACTTCGTCGGAGATCAAAATCCTTATTTTCAATCACATTTAGTCCACACGCCACCATAAGGGAGGATTGTGAACATGGGAGGGACCGTATTTTGTATTGCAGCAAAGGGCGGGTAGGAACCCCTGAACCAGTTAGGGTTGCGTAGGAGTGCTGGCGGCCCAATCCCAAATCACCAAGCAACTCACCACCAACAACTAGGAGAAGCCCCGGTCGTAGGAAAAGGAACGCTAGTATTAGGTAGCACAAAGGTTGATTGAACCAAAGCCCATGCCAGGTTCAGCACGGGTCGAGGGCAATGAAAATTCCGTCGCAAAACGCGAAAATAATGCCGAATACATGTTAGTGAAGTCCGTATGGCGAGACACATCTCCCAAACCCACACAAACATCCTTGGGCGCACTAGTAGCTTCCAGTCGCGACTGTAGGAAGAAATTAGGCTCTACAGCTACTGACAATGAGAGATATGGGAGCGCCATTTTTGTTCAAATGCGTGCGCCATTTCAAGCTTTAGGATATCTTTTCCAAGTTCTGGTAATAGCAAGAATATAATTTGTTGAAGTATACAGGGAATTGTTTTAAGGGAATAAAATACTTTTTACATTAGATGCTTTTAAAAGCAAGACTAGAAGTAGATAAAGTATAGGGAATCCTTTGCATTTGTTTAGTAAAATTAGATTAATTAAATAAATATAATCAAATATTTTAACTGAAAATTGAGATTGAATCTTGTCACAATTATAAGTAAATGTGAAAATTATTAGCTTTGACTTTGATACATAAGTGTTTGTTTAAATGTTATGGATTCATTTGCTAATACTCTGAATGTTTAATTTTTTTTAATATTTTAAAAACTAATTGTGTACTATTTGAGATTAGATTCATAATTGTGGGGTGATCTTTGTAACTTGTGTAGTACCAGTAAAAGAAAATCTTGTGCTCAAGATACTATTAGATGTGCTATTTCACTTACATATTTTTTATAGTGAGGAATTAAACAATTGTTGTGGAGAAGTATGTAGATCTAACCTAGTACATGGAAGTGATGCTATAATTCATCAAAATAATCAAAGACTTTGCAAATTGCTACAAATTGCTTACCTCAATTTTTGATTCCTAATGATGTGCAAAGGTTGGTAGTGTTTACAAAAGCTTCTACATTTTTGTAAACCATGAGTGCTAATTTCTACTTATTGAAATTCCTAGATCGATTAACTTTATAGATTTGAGTGAAGAATTGAAGACAAGCAAATGTGTAATAGATCTAAGATGATGTGCTCTGATATATTTTCTATGATGCTCTAAAAATGTTCTATCAATCAAACTCTAACATGCCCCTTTTGATAACTCTTAGAAGATTTTAAATTAATGAGGGAATGCCTTAAAATATAACAATCAAGTCCACAAGATTAAAAAAAATGCATTAAGTCAACTTACAAAAAGTAATGAAATGCATAACAATGGATAAATTTGAATTTTAAATTTTACATATGGTTCATATTTGTGACCATGGAATTAACTTAGGTCAAATCTACACCCACATATTAGATCTATGATGGTGCATGGAAAATATAAGAATCAAGATTGAATCTCTAGGGATCAATACTAATATTTATCAATATATGAGCCACATTTACACAAAACTATGCCACTTGTAAGTTAATTATTACATCCGAGAAACTAATCAAAGCAAGCAGAAAACATGAGGTAAAATGACATGGATATGTAATTTCACCATTGCATTTTGCTCCTACTTTGATTTGTATGCAAACTACTACTTACAGTAGGTGCATGTCCAAATAAAATAAACAATCAACATATAGAGAATATTTGAAGATAGTTCCTCATATGTCACTTTCCTCCCACATGGGGACAAGAAGTTCCTTTTTAAGGAAATCTTCTCCCCTTCCAAGGTACTTGCAAATACCTCCACCTCATTTGTACCCTCTCCACCTCACCATGTTCTTTTGCCATCTCATTTCCACATGGCAAGGTGTGAGGACTTGTGAGTCCTTAACTCACCATAGCCCTCCATCTTGGCCATGTTGGCTCAATCTTGACCATTGAATTCTCTAGAGAATTCTCTCCTAAATATAGAGGATTTCTCTTTGAATTCTCTCATTAGGCATTCACATAATTTGCATTATCATTCAAGCTCTAGCTCTCATTTTCACTCAAAACCTCCATTGTTGCATACTTTCAAGCTTCTATATCTTGTGCTTGCATTCATCTATCCCACTACCCACATAGCTCATTGCATCTCTCATTTCATTTAGAGTATTTTGAATCCATTTTTATCCATCTTGCCATCAAGGAGCATACAAAACATCACTCATCAAAGGGCCAACCAAGGAGCAGCTTGAACAAGGTTGCAAAGGGGCGAACCTGCCCAAGAATAGGTGAATTTGCCCCAAGACAGGCGACCCCGACCTGAACAGAGGCAACCTTGCCTTGCAGAGTCACCCTTCTGAGCAACAAAACCTAAGTTCCTTCACTGTTTTTTGCAGAGGGGTGAACTTTCCCTATAAAGGGGTGAACCTGACCTAGATAGAGACTTCTGCAAGGTAAAGTAGTAGCTTAAAGTGCAGTTTCAGACTTTTTTTTTGTCGTTTTGACTGATACTGATCCCTAACTCGTCCTGTTGGTGATTGTGATAGTTTTTCTAACATTTGTGCAACTTGCTTTTCCCTTGTTGAAGATCAAAAAGAAAAAATTCTAACATATTTGCTGCAGGTTGGACGGGTCCAATTATTAGTTAGTTATTTGTCTTTCATTTTTCTATTATTTAGGCACATAGATCTAATTAGGGAGAGTCAACTTATTGTTTTCCATGTATGCAAGTTATTTGTGTCACCCAAGGGGCACTATCTTGTTCATGCTTTCCCCTTGCACTTCGTGTGAGCCTGAGGAGTAGCCGCGAACGGTTAGTGTTCTCTTCTTAGCGCGACTTGCTTGGGGATTTCATCACCCAAGGGACGATCCCAACCATGCGTACCGACGGGTATACAAAAGGGGGAGAGCGAAAGTTGTACCTCAATCTAGTCACGTCATGTCTGGCGGAGCGTCGAAGCTAGGGTGATACCTAGATAGACGTGAAGAGTTGGTCCAAGCCTTCAGTATCTCGCTGGGGTTCCCGACTCACGCTTGTGATGAGTTGGTGTTCACGGTTTGTGCCTCACGTATCGAGCATATATCGAGGACTCCCTAGTTTCCTTGTTCAGCCTAGTTAGAGGATTGTGTTGGCCATACCCTTCATACTAATCTTAGGATCGTGCTGCTTGAACTATCTTTTCTATGTTAAACCAGTGCATATCTGTTTATTCAAGTCAGTCTTTTCCCATGGCTTGTTGTTTGCAGTGTTTTTGGTCCTTTTCCATAGTCATTTTCATTCAACTCAAGTCTAGGTTTGGTGACAGGGGGAAACCTACAAAGCTACACTTAACACCTCAAGATAGGCTACGTTAAACTTAAACAAAATAAAGATAAACAAGTAGATTTTTTCCCTTGTTCAAGCTACTCCTTAGCTGGCCCTAGTGATGTTTTGTATGCTCCTTGATGACAAGGTGGATGAAAAATGGACTCAAAATGATCTATGTGAGATGAGGAATGCAATGAGCTATATGGGTAGTTGGATGGATGAATGAAAGTGCAACGGATGAAAGTTTCAAAACATGCAACAATGGAGGTTTGTGAGTGTAAATGAAAGTAAGTTGAAATTGCTTCAGAGATGACGTTGAAAATGCAAGTTATGAGAAATGAATCCAAAAATCTTCTATTTTAGGGGAAAGGCCTCTAAAGAATTGAACAGTTGAGATCTTGCCAACATGGGAAAAATGAAGGGTTGTGGTGAGTTGAGGACTCACAAACCCTCACATCTTGCCATGTGGAAGATGAGATATCAAGAGGGCAGGTGATGTGGAGAGAGTAAAAGTGAGGTGGAGGTACTTGCAAGTACCTTAGGATGAGGGTGATGGTGACAAGTGAGAGGACCATGGGAATGAGAGAAGTTGTTGGGATAATAAATGTGAATTTTAAATTCATAGGATTGAGAGTATCTTGTGGATAAGACAAGGTTCCCAAAAAGTAGGACTTTGACCCATGTGAGTGATGTGGCTTTTTAATGATCATATGGGGAAGAGGAGAGTCCTTGGAGGAATAAAAGTGAATTTTAAATTCACGTGGGGATAATAGAAAGGAATTAAAAATTTCTGAGTTGACCAAGATACTGATTAGACTAGCTAATCAGTGATTAGAAGACAATTAGTGGCTAATAAATATTAGGAGCCAACTTGCAAAAGTTGGAAGATGTGACACATCCTAATAAAGGATTAGACATGTGCACATTCCTAATGATGGGATTAGGAGGTGGATTAGGACTAGAAAAAAATGATGGATGATGTGACATGTGAGGAATAAATGTATTTAATTCCTTGGAGAAAAAGAATAAAGAGTAAGGTATTTAATTATTAACTAAATACCTTAGGGATTTAAAAGAATTAAGGGTATTAATTAAATAATAGCAATATTACTTAATTAATACAAATAAGAGGGTGCTTAGATGAAAAGGGATAAATTCGCATAAAATGTAAGTGTCAATTTAGGTGTATATTTTGCCCTCTTTGAGATGGTGTTACGAAGTAGCATCATTTCAAAGAAGATTAAAAGATAGCACCAAGAAGAAGATGATTAGATTGGAAAAGATGCCCCAGTCATTCAAAGGAGTGACTAGGAAGAAAGATGATGGGGGTGAAGATGAAGATTAGGGATTGAGAATACCCCCTCAAGAGGACATGCAGGTTCAAGAGAACACAGGTGTGCTCTTAAAATAGACAAAACGATGAAAGGGGAGATGGGGAAGATGATGCAAAGTGATGGATAAGAGTGGATGATAAGCAATAGGAGATGGATGAAGCACAAATGGATGCAAGGACAAATGTGATGTTGCCCCAGTCAAGCTACAAGCCAAAATGGGTTGATGATGGATGAAGTCTTGTTGATGAGGGAATGATATATCTTGAAACAACTCAAGGATAGGCAAGAATACATCCCGATGATGATGAAAGTGTTGTTGATGAGGGAAAGATACATCCCAGAACAACACCAAAGGATAGGGAAGGATACATCCCGATTATGACAATGATGATGATGATGATTGGATCAAGGCTTGTAGCAAAGCTGGGAACAAGACCAAGGATGTTAGATGATTTGTACTAAATTGAATGGATGAGGATTGGATTGAGATGTGAGATGGATGAAAAGAATGAAAACAATGGAGGAAAAGATGATGAAATGCAACATAATTGATCATGAAATGCAATCCTAGTGCAATTTGCCATTTTTGGAGCACTAATTTTTGCTATAGCATAAGACACCAAGTGCCAGGGTATGTGGAATCAAGGCAAATTAATGTCTAATGCACAAAACAAACACAACAGACAAGAAGGCTATTCCAACACCCCAAAGTCATGATGACTTTGGTCGGGCTAGGTATTGGAATAACCACAAGCACAAAGGATGCCCCAGAGTAACACAATACCATAGGGATCTTGGTGGGTACAACGCGGGACAATTAGGAAGACAACAACAAACAAAAGATTAAGATATGTCCCTATGTTTACTAGTCAAAGGGTGTGTGCAAGAAGTTGAGTCCACTTTTTGGCCAAAAAGTGGAAGTGTTTTTCTTGATTTTCATAATTTGACACATTTGACCTTAAAATTTGAAGCACTTAGAGATGAAATCTTTAAAAAAGTCATTGTTCATAAAATGTAGTGCTTAGAGTTTATTTTCCAAATATGTAATTTATTTCAATAGCCAGATTGTACAAATTGAGTTTTAATAGGCGTTTCTAAAAACCACTGTTTAAAAGTCACTTTTTTTTTTACCATACCATGCACATGTACAACATCCATATTTTGACTTAAATTATTGTATTTTTCTAAATCCTTTTGGGGAAAGATTTGTGACTCACTGAAGCTTGTTTTTGATATTTTTTTGTAATTTTTTATTGAATATATTTTTTTTGTTAAATTTTTATTAGGCAGATTTGTCGCTTTGAAAAATCGTCATGTACGACATGCATAAGATGACCTAAACTTATCATTTTTTGATTTTTTTTAAATTGAAAAGAATTGTCTGAAGTTTGTTCTCATGCAATCCGTTTGTCAAAATGTTATGTTGATCAAAAGTTATTAAAATACTAAAACCCGATATTTAAAGTTTATGGACCAATTTTATTAGAAATTAATTAAAAATAGAAAAAATAATCCAATTGTAAAAAAATTACATATTTAGAATCTGCATTGTCTCATCTAAAATGGGTTTTAATTTCGCCAAAAAATTTTGCAAAAAAAAGTTGCCCATATGTCCAAAGTCGGTGATTTCTTCTCGACATTGTTAGGACCTTCAATTCTGTAGGTCAAACCAGTTGAAGGCCTCCAGGTTCGTGATTTCCAATGCTTTTCCAACCAAAATCTTAGGCAAAAACCTGACCACAAAGCTAATAGAAATTCAAATTTTAAAAAACGAGATCGCGCTTTATAAAACGGGATCTCATTTATTAAAAATAGGACCCTGTTTTATAATTGGGATCTTGTTCTTTAGTTTATAATATTCAAACTGTTGGAAGGGAAACATGATCTTGTTTCCCTTCCAACGGTCCCCACATTGAGTATCGAGGAATGGGATCTTGATTTTTATAAACGAGATATCGTTTCTTTTATTTAAATTTACTGCAAAAAATACTGTGAAGTCTGCAACTTCACATGTTCAGCCGAGAGCAGTAAAATTAAATGATTTTTCATGAGCTATTGTATTTACAGGTGGTGAACTTGATTTTTAGTTGATTTTTTCAAATGAGGCATCATCTACACCATTTTTGAAGTGGAATTGTGTTGTTTTTGTGATTGTTTGGAGGAACAAAAGGTTTTCAACTTGCAATATGGATTGAATTTTTCAAAGGAGGCATGAAGAAAACAATTTTTAAAGTGGAATTGTGCTAGTTTTCTACTTTTTTTGAGGAACACAAGAGGAAGAATTTTGTCCTAATAGGTATTCAACTTCCAATTTGGATTGAATATTTTGAAGAATTTCACTATTAACATTCATTTGTACTTGAGAATTTTATAATCATGGGAGATAAAGCTTGTAATAAGAGAAGGAAGACATTGAATTCTCAAGAAGTTGAAGCAAATAGAAAGGAGAGAGAAAGACAAATAGAAAGAAAAATGATAATGAAATCAATGAATGATGGTGGAGCAACCAATTCCACAACTATTGAAGATGAAAACATTGAGGATACCATGGTTGTAGATGAAGCTAATTTGCAAGGAGTCAATTTGGAGAAGAATATGATTATACAAACAAGTCCTACTATATCTTCAAATCCCTCTTTGAATGCTATAGAGAATGTTTCAATATGCACAAATCCAGGTACATCTTCAAATCCACATGTTAGTGAAATGGTAAATTTGTATGTAGAAGTTTTACAAGATGTTGAACTTAATGATGTTGACATTGATGATATTCAGAGAGATGAAAATTTTATAGAATTTGTTGAAAACGAAAAAGAAAAATCTTTTGTTGCAAATGAAAATCAGAATGATCATTTTCTTGAAAATGAAAACAAAACCTGTATTTTTGATGAAAATGAAAATGAAAATGAAAATTGTTTTGTTGATGAAAATGAAGATGAAAATGTAAATGAAAATGAAGATGAAAATCTAGAATGTGATGTTGAATTTAATGAAAATACTTCTTTTAAAATTGGAAGTGGTGTTTTCGATAATCTTTCTTGTCAAATTTCTTGGAGGCAAATAAGAACACATGCAAATAGAATATACACCAAATTCTTTTATAATAAAAAAATTTGCATTTCAATGTCAACTAATGATGCAATTGATGAGAATACAAAAAATGAGGAAAGTAATGAAAAGGTTAGGCTTTTATGTTAAACCAAAAAGAAAAGATCAATCATTAAAACATGTTATGTCTACTGTTGCTAGTGCCATTCAATCTATTGGGAAAAATAGTTGATCTAAAGATAAAAACACAGCAAGAAGAGCTATAACAACTGCTATAGTTAATAAAGCAACTTTGAATAAAATAATGGTAAGAAATATTAGTAAAGTTTTAAAATACATCCTAAAAACATTGCTAAGAGCGTTAGAAAAGAAGAGAAAAGTATAGAAAATAATTCTCTATCAATCAATGTTGGAGTTTCAAAGGATGACTACCGAGGTCCGATATAAAATTGAAAGTTGAAATTAACATTTGATCAAAAAATATTGGCATGATAATACTAGGGTTTCCATCTTAATGCTAGAGATTTTTAAAATTAAGGGTGGGGTCCAAAGTTCCTGATCCTCACCCAAAACACCTATTAGATACAACACAAACTAAATTTTATTGAATTATTTTTAGCAATTCAGTGTTACCTAGTAATATTAAAAATAAGTCAAAGGTCTTTTGAAAAATGTAAACTCGTATGTAAAAAATCAATAAGCAAATCTAATATCTTGTTGTTGTAAATACATAACCAATTTCATTTATTTTATGATGTTTTTCTATATATACGTTGTACCTTGCATTCTAACATGATTATATAGGATTGTGGTATTGATATACCACCTGAAGCAATAAGAGAGTTTATTTCAGGTTTGTTTTGTGAAAATTCTAATGATAAATTATTTTATTTAAGTTCTTGTATTTCTGGACAATGCATTAATTGTGGAAATCTTTCATTTTTAAGAATTTGTTTGCATGAAAGTGTTGATCATGATTTTGGACAACAATTAGTAGATGTCAAAAGATTTAGGAATGTTCACTATTCTTTAAAAGATGGAAAAATAGGAAAGCGTTGTGATTTAGTTACAGAAAAAGTTAGTGTGCATGCATTTATGAGTGAATTTAATAATAAAATTGTACCAAAATATGTTATGCACTCTGAACATGCTCGATGGTTTGATGGCCAATTTCGCGCATGTAGAAACACATTTCCAATTGGTACTATACTTTCAGTGGTTGATTTTGCGGAGAATTATACTCTCACTCTGCAAGAGGAAATTCAATCTCAATATTATAATTCGATGCAAGTAGCCATGTTTATCCATATTGTTTATAGACATGTAGATGATAGCACTGAGGATGATAGAAAAAGTTTCTTTGAGGAGTATCATTTTGCCTGAGTGACAATCGGGTTACACCCGCCAAAGTTTGTTCAATAATCGCTTTCAAGATATTTTTATAGAAATTTAAGAGAAGAGGAATCCATATGAAAGAACATCTCATATGGTCGATAATTGCACGGGTGTTCAAGAATGCCCCGAATGTTCTATTGGTTAAGTAGGGTTCATTAAGGAACTTAATGTCCGCGCGATATATGGAGTTTTTTGTGCCGCACAGGTAAAGGAGAACACGATGGAGCTGTGCTGTGTCAAAAGAATTTTGCTAGAGAACAATTAAAAATTCGAGGATTCAAAGTGAAAATTTAAAGATGCATGTAAGATTGTGGATTGCGTAATAGAAGATTATCCGCGACCGGGTTCGAAAGTGATTACTCTATAGTTCATCATTCTTTTGCTGGTGGGAAGAAGAGAACATTGTACTCTAGAGTTGATTGTGAGACAATCGATCTACTAAATGGCATTCATTTAGGAGTGCTGCACAACAAGCACATGGACTATACTGCCTCCTATGTGAGATTTGTTTTTCAGCTCAGTATTCAAGAGATGGGAAGCATGTGAAAATATAGAATGGGTTGAACAAGTTGGGAGCAAAGACGTTGACACTGTGAGAAGCAATACAATCAATATGAAAGAACTATTGAAGAAAAATGATCAAGTGTTTGCATTTGAAGATTATGACCGCATTTCAGACCTTGTACAAGAAGGTAATTTTAATTCAATTTATTTCATTTTATTTCACTTTATTAAGTTATTTTGTAATACTAAATTATTTATATGGATATGCACAAGTTATTAAATCGAATTTTGTTGGCAGGACATGTGTATGTTGTTATTGCACTTGAGGGGAATGAAGAGAAAACAAAGTATTGGCTTGCTCATTGTGTGGAAACTAAACATAAGTTAACAACACTCGAGAAGATGATATAAGCTTTTCATTATCCACAGTAATGTGTGATCCCCTTTAAGACACCCCCTTAAGCAAATTTTGATAACAAGTTTTAGATCCCCTTAAACAATTTTTAGAACAAGTCTTTGATCCCCTTTAAGAAAAATTTTGAGTAATTTATTTGATGATGGTTTTTGAACATGTTTTCCATTGAGGATCGGTGGTGTTGTTGAACTTGGCTAATAAAAATACCTAGAAGAAAGAAATGGCTCCACCAAGATTCAAGACTATGAAACACATAAAAAGATCATACATTATTCACATTTGGTGGTGGCAAAAAATATAAAACTAGAGCGTTATCATGGAAGACCTTCAAAAAAGTGCTATGGTCAATTTCTATGGAAGAGCAGGAGGCAATCATAGATGCATTGCAAAAAAGAGAGGATGCAGATGGTACAATGGAATAAGTAAATACAGGTAAATATAGTTTTAGTTTTATTTTGTCCCTTTAAATACATTAAATACATGTTTCAACATTGGTCAAGTGTGTTATTAGTTGAAATTGATTTAAATTGTCCTTTTATACATCCTTAAGGCATAATCACAAAAAGGATCTAGTCCATGTAGATTCAACCTAGACAACATGGAATACTTGGTAAAAATAGGTAATTATTAGTTAAATTATATTTAAATACATGTTTTGATTACATATTGATATTGCTTGGACATTAATAGTTAAAATTGATTTATTGTCATTTTTGTATCCTTAGCTTCATCATACTGCATTGATCTCATAATTTTGAAACAAAAAGGAGAGGATGGATCCAACCTACAAAACATGTGTGGAATACTTTAAATGTACTTGAGTTTTGTACATATAGATAGTTTTATATAAATTAAAATATGCATGTTTTGATGATTTCATTTGATATTAAGCTTGTACCTTTTGATATCGTGGTGTGAAGACCTACTACATTCCTGAAGCCACAAGTTTGAGATGTTCTTGAGATGGCATATCCTAAAATTTGTAAACATTATTTTGAGATGACATATGTACATACATACCATGTAAAAATTAAACATACTCTATGTACTTCTATGTATCAAATCAATATTCTATATATTTTATTTGTTAAATGTGCATGTTTTCCTACTTTGAAACTTTATGTCTAATTGTATAATCACTAAATATCATGCATACATTATTGTTAAATCAATTATATCCTTAAGACGATATGACCCCTTAATACATCCCCTTAAGAAATTTATTATGACCCCTTTAGACATCCCCTTAAGATGTTCTATTATGACCCCTTTAGACATCCCCTTAAGACCCCTTTAAAACATCCCCTTAAGACGCTCTATTATGACCCCTTTAGACATCCCTTTAAGACCCCTTAAAACATCCCCTTAAGAGGTTCCATTATGACCCCTTTAGATATCCCCTTAAGACCCCTTAAGACATCCCCTTAAGACGTTCTATTATGACCCCTTTAGACATCCCCTTAAGACCCCTTAAGGGGTCCCCTTAAGACGTATTATAACCCCTTAAGACATCCCCTTAAGATGCCATTATTTGTTTTGACAACTTATAAATTAGTGTTAGATGTTATTATTTATAGAATTTATTAATGTTTTTATCCTCTAATCTTCTATGGTATCGTTTATTTCTTAAAATTTTATCCTTTCTAGTATATAAATAGATTGCTTTTGTTTGTACATTATGATTTATTGACTAATTATTGATTGATGTGAATTGAATAAGTTCATTGAGTAATTATCACTATTTATTGAATGTACATATCGTGTATATCATGCATGAAATCACTAAATTTGTAAAGTATAAATATTAAAATGTTCTATATTAATATCATGTATGAGATCACTAAATTTCACATTAACGCCCTATATTAATGTCTTGACTATGAACATAAAATGCATAAATGTACATGTGTAAATTAAAATTTCAAACAATAATAAAGTCCATAATTTATGTAACATATTAAGTGCATGAAACCAATATATTAAGCACATGAAATAAAGTCCAGAGTACAACCCATGAACTAAAGTCCAACTAAGTACTTGAGCCATGAAATATAAAGTCCAACAGAGTACATGAGAAACAAGAAATATAGTCCATGAAATAAACAAATATAACACATAAAATCACATGTTTCTAGGTCATTTATTGTCTCTATAATCAAGAGACCTCTTCACACCATGCGGACTATGTGGATGACCTGAAACACTATGTACAAGAGAAAGATGAAATCAAATGTAAGACAATGAAAAATGATTTAATGACAATTTAATTTATAATCCATCATAAAATTAAATTACTGTCATATCTACGTCTGGATGCTCTAGTGCACCTGAAGCAACCTCTAAATTCTCTAAATCAATCTACATAAATAAGACAAAGAAATTTGAAATTAGATGTACAACTCTTCAATTAAATTTTTTTAATTCAATTTAATTTATAATTTATCATATTTTAATTGTACTGCATTCTAAGGTTGTGCACTAGGCTCTTCTCCAGGACCTGTTATACATGCTCAACTACAAGATGTGTCTCATGCTATAAAAGAAAAAGAATATGTAACAAATCTCATATTATGTATATATTCAATTTAAAATTTATAATTGACTTTAAATATAATAAAAAATTTAAATTACCATTTGATCTGGAGCCTGCTCTACATGTCCTCCTAGTGGTGTAACTATGTCTGGGTCAGGGCTGAAAGTTGCACTAACAAAGTCCTACAAGATCAAAATTAAAGCATGTACAATTGAATTAGGTTAATATATATATATATATATATATATATATATATATTCAAGTTTGCACATTTTGTGTAGAAAGTTTTGTAAACAACCTGGAAATCAGTGGCCTCACGAGTAGCTGCAACATAAAATTTTTTCCCGATGCCCATTCTTATTGTGGTATCAACCTAGACATACGTGTACATAGACATTTAACGCTTATAATATTTAAAAGTGTACATCCATGAGTTTCATAAATCTAGTGAATTCAAAATTTATAAAATTGTAACTATACTAATGTAAATTTTAAACAAATTTACAATATGAATGTACCTGTCCCTAATCTATGACACCCGATAGTGGAGGAATGCTTGACAATCCCTCAGGAGGAATCGACGTGGATGTCGATTGACTCGCCTAAACCAACATAAATATTTCAAACATATATCTGATTCAATTATAAATTTAAAACTCAAGTTAAATTTATGATTTCATATATAATTTTAAAAATTGAAATCAAAATACCCCATAAGGGTTGTCGAGTACGACTGGTGTTGATGTATGTACTCGTGGAATAGATGATTGCCCCATTGTTAGTGTCATCTATACACCAGACAATTCGATTGTTAAAATGTATTGCAAACTTTTCTTTGATATATACATCCATCAAAATTCTTATAAAATGAACGTACATCTAGATGCATATTTATACCTATGTCGCAGTGTCCTCAGGGTGATGGTCTATTATAAGAAACTCTACAAATGAATTGATACGACCAGATGAACCACCAAAATCTCCCCGTCCACCTGAACTAGGTGTGGCCTGATCAGGTCCATAACATACTTGATGACAACTAGTACATATATGGGGGACAAGCCTCGACACTCCTAGAGCAGTACTCAGACCAACTCCATAAAAAACTCCTCCATCATCATCGTCTCTATGCTCCCCACCCACTATCGCAGAAGCATGCTAATCAAGGTCTCCTGCGAGTGTACTAAGGGAACCTAATGTTGAGACCAAAGCTTGATGATGTACAGGTATGAGAATGGGAGGACCAGGAGCAACAACAAGGGGTTGTGCATGCACGGGGCATTGGGGATCAACCCTTGCCCCTAACCTCTATTGTGGCATGCCGCCACCAACACCCTGAAATGATCTAAACTCAAAATAATTGGGCTTTTTCCCCAAAACAAACTCTACATACATTTTTCTCAAAAAATACAATGGGCACTCCTAATTAGCATGTGGGGGACTATCAAAAACCATATACCATCGATCCCAAAAATGTGCACTCATCTGTGGATGTATGCACCACCTCATGGATATTATATATTTGTTGGGTGGAATGGGTTGTTGAGTAACAGGGTCAAGAAAGTAGGGGGCTAGATGGGCTTTCGTTATTTTAAGGTCTAATATTTGTTTGTAAGAGAGACCACCAGAATAAAATTGTCTCATTTGTTTTCTCTCTCATCGATGCCTATCAAGATCAGAATCGATCATCCTGATGGCATCAACAACATTTTGCATCGTAGATGCAAAACGTCTCACATGTAGAGGAATCAATGCTTGACTCTGCATAGCATTGATTTGATTTTGTAAGGATGCAACTTGATAATTTATACGTGCTCTCAAGCAAGCCTCGTCAGATGCGATAGGTGTTGAATGTGGCATATTAGGTGGAGGGGGAGGTGGAGGGGGAGGTGGAGGTGGAGGGGGAGGGGAAGGTGGATGTGGTTGTGGCTGAGGTAGTGGATTGATGATATAATCAATGTTAAAATCATCCATGATATGAGATTTAAATGTGCACCTGCATTAAATCATACAAAATAGGATGTGCATACATATATTAAGATCATATATTTAATTGAAATAGGATGAGCAACATATATATTAAGATCATATATTTAATTGAAATGCACATATATATACATTGATTGAACTTGATCATGTCCATACAAAATTCAAAAATTAACATGTACATGTACATTTAAAATAAAAAAATATGATGCATAATTTGCATGCATACAGATCATTAAACTAAACTATATACATACATACAAATTTCAAAATTTAAGAACTATATATGCAAATTTTTAATGCATGCACATACATACTAAACAATAAACTTGAAACATTCACAAAAGCTCATTTTATGTCTAACACACACACACACACATATATATACATATTACAATTTTTCAGCAGGAGAAATCATGATTTAGTAGATAGTCATAAAATATATACTATTATATATTATTCATTATAAGTTCATAAATTCCACCAAATTCATAAATCCATGTCACTAAAAATATCCATCTAGAACCAAAATCATAAATTCATGTCACTAAAAATATCCATCCAACCAAATTTATAAATTCATCACAATATCCATCGTTCACCAAATTCATAAATTCATAACTATTTAAGATCATTGTCTTAATTTAGAAACTATTATGGCTCTCTACTGCATCTCTTCATTTCTTTGTGTTTTCCTTTTCAGAATCAGAAGTTCTCCTCTCCTCTAGCCATTGTCAATGCTCATCTAAGATCCCATCCATAGCCTTGACAACATCAACAAGGGTTTGCATCCTAGATGCAAACATCCTCACAGGAGGTGTCACACATTCTTCATTTTGAATAATGTTGATTTGATCTTGGATGGTTCTAACATTGGCATTGATTTGTGCTTGCAAACAAGCATGTTTATTGATTTTAGGTGGTGGAGGTGGGGGGTTATGAGGTAGAGTGGGTGGAGGTGGAGGTGAAGGTGGTGGAGATGGATGGCGTGGAGGTGGATTGTGAATATTATTGAATGGATCCATGTGATCTTTAAGATATGAGTGAACCTGCATTAGATTTGTAATTTCAAGATGTAAGATTCTTGTTTAGGAAATACCTTTAAACCATTCAATATAAATGGCCTTAAATAATTGAATACAAATGATAAAATATGTAAGCCTCATTTATGTCTAAGGAACATGTTACTTGAATGAAAATACAATTAACTATTAATATTATATAATCTTGCATGATCTTATTATTGTTAAATTTGGTTGCCTTGGGCAACTTTGATCACCAAATTTTAAGAAATTCTTTGATCCCCTTAAGAAATGTCATATTGGGACCCCTTAAGAAATCGAATTACGATTTAGGGTGAAAGGATGGCTTAAGGGGATCTACATCTAGTGAGGTCCTAGGAGAAAATGACATGGCTCAAGTGAATAAAATTTGGTGAAGTTGCCCAAGGTAACCAAATTTCATTAAGAGTCTTTAAAGAAAAATTGATGGCTTTAGGGTTTAGGGTTTAGACTTTAGAGTTTAGGTTTTAGGGTAATAGGATAGTTTAAGGGGATCTACATGTAGTAAGATCCTAGGAAAAAATTACATGGCATAAGGGAATGAAATTTGGTGGAGTTGCCTAAGGCAACCAAATTTCATTAAGAGCCAAGAAAAAATGATGGCTTTAGGGTTTAGGGTTTAGAGTTTAGAGTTTAGGGTTTAGGGTAATAGGATAACTTAAGGGGATATATGTAGTAAGATCCTATGACAAAATTACATGGCATAAGGGAATGAAATTTGGTGGATTTTCCTAAGACAAGCAAATTTCACTTTAAGGTCAGGTAGGACAAAATGAATGGTTTAGTGTTTAGGGTTTAGATTTTAGAGTTCAGGGTTTATGGTTTACATAACTTAGGGTGAAGTTTTGGTGCCCCTTGGAATATAATGAACTTGAAAGTTAGTGAAGAACATTTTCTTGTGGAATAGTTGATTGAGATCTACTCTTGTTTCAACTGACCAACCTAGATCATGAAATATCATTCATATTATAATCTTGCACGATCTTATTATTGTTAAATTTGGTTGCCTTGGGAAACTTCATCAAATTTTAAGAACTTCTTTGATCCCCTTAAGAAATTTCATATTGGGACCCCTTAAGAAATCAATTTACGATTTAGGGTGATAGGATGGCTTAAGGGGATGTAGATGTCTAGTGAGGTCCAAATTTAGTCATACTATAACCTCATTGGTTCCATCTAGCTCTGGGTCAAAAGTGTTTACCCCTCTAATAAAAAAAAGTATCATGTAAAAATTGAATCAATCTATACATATCACAAAAATAACATACATCTATCAAAACAAGTAAAAATTTCCTCCTACATTAGAGGATATCAAAATAAATATGAAATATTTTAATAATTATAATTGTATTCACTTATTAATAAGTTATATCATACATAATTTTAATCACATAATAAAGGAATAAATATACATATGTAGAAAATACAAAAATAAAAAGAGGCTACTCACATGGATCTTGATCCTTCTAGGAAGTGCCTAGATTGGTGTATTTCATGTAGGACTCTATGTAGGTTTTGGGACCTTCACCTCTCTCCTTGTATATTTCAGACAATCCCACTCACTCCCTCTATAGAATTATTTCCTTTATTATTATCTAGTTCTTTTAATCTTCTAAATTAGCCTCTTATTTATAGGAGCATAATATGAATCCTCCTCCTCTCTCTATTGTAATAATAGCCTAGTTGCTCCAACCTATCATCATGTACCTCCTCCCTTTCCCATGTAATAGGTTTACCTTAGGTGTTAAATGGTTCCATCTTGGTCTCCTTATTGATGAATTTCTATCCTTCCACATAAATCTATATAGTATCAAAATATAGGTAATTTTATGGTTATTGAATCTATCTTAATTGCTAAAGAATCCATTATGATTGAGGATGGGTGGATTCTTATCTAGGATCACATCTTAAAAATCCTATAGAGGTCATGGTATGTGTTTATTAATACATATATTCCCATACAAACCTCTTTCCATGTATTATCAACTCTCCTATATAATAGACACCTTACTAGATTTAAATTTCATATGATATATACCCAAGTGTTTCCAATTGGAATTGCTATAATTATACTTTTATGGTATTCTAGATATTCATAATAGTTTTCATAAATCTACCAAATAGACCCATTCTTGACATTGAACCTACATAATTTTAGGTATGTCCAATGAAAGAAACTTTACCCATAGCACTCTCACTTGCGCTCTCCTATCTTGTGGATATAATAGAATAAAGTTTTCTTCCAATGATTTATATCCCTAATGATCATGTCTAAGTGTCATAGAGAGTGATCATCCACTCTTCATAAACTTGTAGAGACCAAAAGTTTTTATATTATGTGTTCAAATAAGTGAAAACATTACAAAAAGTTCTACTGAATGGTGACAACAGAGGGTTTTTTAAGGCAACCAAATTTCATTTTAAGGTCCTAAGACAAAATTAAAATGCTTTAGTGTTGAGGGTTTAGATTTTATAGTTCAGGGTCTAGGGTTTAGCAAACTTAGGGTGAAGTTTGGGTGGCCCTTGGAATAATTTAGACTTGCAAGTTAGTGCCAATTGGAATCGATTGTGCGTGCTTGGATTTACGGTTTTCTAACTAAATTTGCAAACAAACATTGATAAACTTTATGAATTTTAACTATTCTTTAACATATTGTTTTCTAATCTAATTATAATTTAACATTGAAACTAAAGTTTAACATATCATTTTTTCCATACAATGCAAATAAAATTTAAAACATTTAAGCAATGCAAATGAATTTTTTTGAGCTTGAAATTACCTAGTTTTCAAAATCAAAATGATTTGTTTGATTTCAATTTAGGGTTTTAACTTGTTCCAATTCAATTTAGGGTTTCAATTTCTAAGCAATTAGGGTTTTTAATGCAATTTTTTCATTTCAGTTCAAACTAGGGTTTTCAAATTCAATTTTTTTTCGTTTGATTTGAATTCAGGGTTTCAAAAAGCTTGATTAGGGTTTCTAAATGCAATTTTTTTATTTCATTTCAATTTCTAGGTTTTTGAAATGCAATTTTTTGTTTCGTTTCAATTAGGGTTTTCAAATTCAATTTTTTTTGGTTTAATCGAACAATTTAGGTTTCAAAAGTTAAATTATGTTTGTAAAACACAATTCAAGGTTCATTTTTTCATTTCTATTAAAAAATCTTTAGGTTTCATTGCATTTTTCATCTATTTTTACAATTACTCATTTCTACTATAACTGGAGAAAAAATGCTCAAAACGTGAAATAAATTATAAAAAATGCTAAATTCACTTATTTTCTTCACAATTTCAATAAAAAATGCAAAAATGCAAAAAAAGGGGGCGTGGGCAGGTACCTGGAGCTATTTGTGGGGGTCATTGTCACTTGTACTCAGGATCTGGTCTGCTACAAAATGAACTCTGTTTGTTTTTAAAAAAAATAGCATTATAAAACGAGATCCCAATTTCTACAAAATGGGATCCCGATTTTTCCCATTTTGTAGTAATCAGGATCCCGTTCCTTGTTCGTTGGTTTGGGATCCTATAGGAAACGAGATCCCAATTTTTAAAAACCAGGATCCCATTTTGTATTTAGGCTCAGGATCCTGAAGCTAAATGGGATCTCGATTTTTAAAAATCAAGATCTCATTTTTGCAAAGCTGATTTCAATTTTTTGGCTAAGGAAAAAACTTCCACGTTTCGTGGACTCAACTTTGTGCACTTACCCCAAAGCACACCAAATATGATGGATCAAGGTGACCATGACAAGTGACGATAGGGAGTTCAAATGATAAATAAAAGCCAAAAGTATGAAAAGATCTGAATCAATTTCAAAACGTCATGTACCATAGGATGGATGGGATTGATGAGGTCTGTTAGGAAGGATGCATCCTGTTGAGACCAAAGATGGATACTAAACTAAAAGATCAATATGGTGCAGGATAATCAGAACTGATTAGATCTGATGATACAAGTGGATCTTGTTTGTTAAGAACCAGCTGGATAAGGGCATAACTTGACGACATGACACAAGATACAAGACATAAAACATACACACCCTAAACACCTAGGGGCTTGGGGGCCGATCAAAGATTAGACTTGCCTACGTGAAAGCACAAATCCCTCATAGTTTGATAAAAGGTTGATGAGTAACCATGGATAAAAGCTAAAAGAGGCTGATGGAGGCCTTGATGGATGACAGGATGGAAAAAAGGAGTCTTGGGGGCATATCAAATGATCGACCTTTCCTACATGAAAGCGCAGGGCCAACATAGTTCAACAAAAGACCAAAGAAAAATGATGGACAAGGGATGATGAGATATCCCTAATAAGAGGATAAAATGATGGGACCGATACGATGAGATAAGATAGACTTGGTGGATAAGATAGGATGATGGTGATCACACAAAGCTTAGGGTAGGGATAGTTATCCAAATCATCAAAAGAGGTATTGGGAGGATGATATGATGGAGAGATGAGTGATGAGAAGCAATAGGAGATTGGAAAGATGTGCAAAAGAAGGAGTGATGACGATGAGATAGATGGCATTGGGTTGCATGGGGAGAAGCCTATAGCTAGATACCAATGACAAGGGATTATGAGATAGGATGAGGATAGAGATGAAGGGATGGAGAGATAAAGATAAGGAGATGGAAAGAGGCTAAGATGGATGGATAAAAGGATACAGATTTGGATGGGGAGATGAAAGGATTATTTGGATTGGGTAAGGAGATAAGGATAGGAGAGGAAAGGGATGTTATGAGGGATGGATAGGAAGATAAGGATGGGGGGATGGAAGGGATTGTTTGGATTGGTAAGGAGATAAGGATAGGAAGATGGAAGCATTGTGTGGATGGATAGGAAGATAAGGATAGGAAGATGGACGAGATTGTTTTGGATGGGTAGGAAGATGGAAGGGATTGTTTGGATTTATGGATAGGAAGATAGTGACAGGGAGATGGAAGGGATGATAGGATGGATGAAGGATGCCTCCAAGGACTAGGTCACAAAGAAGGAGATTCCCCCACTCTAGATACATGAGGGATGGAAGATAGAAGGATAGACAAATAAGGGAGTGAGATGGATATGGATAGAATGCATGGATAAGGAAGGGAGATTATTGGTAGTAGGACCGGTGGACAAGGAAGATAGATGGATGTGGATAAGGATTAGGATAGTGTATGGATGAGGGGAATGTATGTCAAGAGGTGTCCAAAGCATGTATATATGTTTTCCCCTATCTTTATCAAGATCACAAGGAGGATGGAGGGATTGGGATAAATGGGGTATGATAGATAGGTAAGATGGAGGGAATGGATGAAGGGGATGTAGTTGCCCCCAAGTACAGAAGTAAGCTGGATAGGGGATTTATGCATGATGCCTGTTTTCCAGGTTTTCATAATGGTACTTATCCAAGGCACTTGTTTGCCAAGTTTTCACCATTGGACAAATTATTTCTCTTTACTCTTTTTTGTTTATTTTTTGAATTTTTTGACTTTTTTGATTTTTTTTGGATTTTTGGATAGCATGCAAAAGGAGATGGATAAGGATAGGGATATGGATAAGTGGATTTAGTAGATATGTGATAAGGAGATAAAAGAAGAACTCAAGCATCAAGTTCCATATGGGGTATTAAGAGCCCATGTGTGAAGTGATTATTTGATGTTGGTACAACCTTACGAGGATAAATGGATTATGCAAGAGAATGGATTAGAGGGATTTGATGGGGGAGATACACAGGATAATGGATGGGATGTTGGAAAGTGTATGGATGGAATGATGGGGTAGGTGTTTGATGGGGAGATGAGTTCAGGACCAACATTGGCACATATGGTGGTGGATGTGAAAGGATAGGAGGATTATTGGATGGATAATGTGGGGATAATAGAGGAGATGGGATAGTGAATTTTGGGACATAAGGACCCAAAAAAAATTTAGGATATGGTGGATGAGAATGTGTAGCTTTGGTATTAGCAACTTTGGGTGTTGTTACAGATTTTTCATTTGAAGGCACTGCATCTTTTTTCTCTGGAATCCACATGGTTTTGATTTTTGCTTTGGTGGGCCTTTGTGGTTGATGAGTTGGATTTGGATTTTGGATTTGATTTTTATTTTCTTCATCATGTATTTTTAAGGGGACATGAGGAGTTTTAGATTCATGTGGATCTTTAGATTTATGTGTTTTTGCTTTGGTATCCAAAGTTCCTTTAATAGCAATGGGATGGGTGTGAGGAGATGGATGATGCGGAGGAAACATGAATGGAGGGATAGAGGGAGGATTTTGGGGATGATATGTGGATGGAGGATGTGTAGGTACGTGTCTTGGTTGATCCCGATTAGGGGACATGAGAGTGGGATGTTTATGATGGGTGACATGAATAGGTGATGGATGGATAAAAGGATGAATAGGACGAGATGGAGGAGGTGATTTTGAGACATAAGGGTCCAAAATAGACATAGTGGGTGGAGGGATATAAGGACCAAAAATGGATGGAACAGATGAAGGAGGAATATGGATGGTTGTTTTGAGGTGATACGATGGAGGAGGGGGGATGGCAGCAAATGATCTGGTGGAGTGATGGGGTGGAGTGATGGGAGGAGCCTCTTATTATTTTAGAGGAGGATTGTTGAGGGTATGTGGAGGTTGTACCAACATTTTTGGATTGTGATTTGCAAGCAGTACATCTGAAACCTCACATATAGGAGTGTTCTTTGACCTGGATGGGCTCTAAAATACCTTGTGCATGAAGGCCTAAACCTTTTCCTTGATAGTTCATGTTCTTGAGCATTCAATCCATGATAGGATTTTTGTTATTCTGGAAGAATGATGCGAGTCCATTATTAGGCGAAGGATGATGGGTGGTATATATGCTTTGTTTTTCTTCTGCAAGGAGACCACCATGGAATAATGTGAGAGTACCAAGGGGATATAAAAGTGATGTGGGGATAGTAGGTTTAGGTGACAATGGAGGATCATGGGATAGAGATGATGGGGTAACAACATCTTGATTGAGAGGAGTGAGTGGTAAGGGATCAAGAGAGGGATTAGGTGATATGATAAGATCTAGATTTGTGGTAGTGGGTGATAAGGGCTCATGTGATGGAGATGGAGATAAGGGCTCATGAGATGGAGCGGTGGAATCTTGAGTGACAAGGGGATCATAGGATGGAATGGATGGGAGACTATGATCTTGAGGTGGACTAGATGGGATGGCAGGATATTGATCAAGAGGAAGGGATATGTTGGTATGCTTTGGATCAAGCTCTTGCCATGACTCATCTTGTGTGGGTGGCATGATAACAGAGTGTTGGAGGGACTCCTGAAGTGGGGGAGATGGAAGGATAGGGGATTCATGAGGTTCATGGGAATGGATTTCGGTGATACTAGGAGTGGGAGGAGTGGATTGGATTTGTGTTTCTTTGATGGATTGGGTGGATCTAGGAGTAGAAGATGGTGATGGGGTTTGGTTATCTTCGATGGGTTCAGTGACTCTCGAAGTTGGAGATGGGGGTTCAGTTGTGCTAAGAGTGGTAACATCAATGATAGGTGTGGGATGGAGAAGGGTCTCATCACTAGTGACCATGGATGATGGATTGGGATGGCATGGCTCCATGACCTCAAGGTGTGGAGTTAGGGATGTCTTTTTTGTCATAAGTCCTTGGAGAACTTCTGGAGTAAGAACCGTGCATACTCAAGGCTTAGCTGGGGTGATGGGAATAGACAAAGGATTATGGGTTGGTGGAGGACTAGGATTAGGTATTGGTGGACTAGGATTAGATGGAGGAATGGGATTGGGTGTAAGACTAGGGGTAGATGGACGATTAGTGGAGGGGTCAAGATTAGATAGAGGGTTAAGGTAGGGATATTATGATAGAAGACTAGAATAGGAAGACATGGATGGTGGATTGATGTTGGAGGGAGTAGATGGGGAATTAAGATAGGGATATTAGGATGGTGGATTAATATGGGAAGATTGGGATGGTGAATTAGGATAGGAGGACATGGACGGTGGATTAGGACAAGAGGATATAGGTGGTGGATTGTAATAAAGGTATTGGGATGGTGGATTGAGGTAGGAGGACGTGGATGATGGATTAGGATAGGGAGATGTGGATGTCGGATTAGGATAGGTTGATGGGGATGTGGGAATAAGATAAGAAGGTGTGAATGTTGGATTAGGATGGGAAAATTGGTAAGGAGGATTAGGATAGGGGGTCATGGATGGGGGATTGTAATAGGACTATTGGGATGATGGATTAGGATGGGAAGATTGGTATGGTAGATTGAGATAACAGGATGTGGGTGTTGGATAAGAGAAAGATGTAGATGAAGGATTTGATGAAGATACAGGCGGGGAAGATAATGGAATTCCCTTGTCAAAGGTAGCATAATGATTGCTAGCAGGTGTGGGTGAAGATGTGATGGGATGGCTCAAAGGGGTCATTGGATTTTGGAAAGATATTGGGGAAAGCTTACTAGAAATGATAGCATCAAGGGGTTCTAGGTCATATTCTTCTTGATCCACAAGACTCGCTATCATTGTCAACATAATTAGGATTCCCCTTGACTATTATTATTGGCTGCATTGGTGAAGGATAAGGATTCATGATGTTAGATTAGATGGATAGGGGTTGAAAAGATGGGAACGATAAATTAGAAGGAAAGGAAAGGTGATGAAAGGATAAAAAGGATGAATTGGAAGAAGATGGAGGAATGGATCTTAAGATTTGAAAAAGCTTAGATTGGGATTAGATTAAAGCTCAGATTAGGATGATTGGAGGATGTGATGGGACTGATTCTACACCAGGTTTAGGGGTTTTAACTAGAGGACGTAAGGTGCTGACAATCAATTTTTTCCAGATTTGGCAGTTTTAAAAAATTATCAAATTTTGCCATTTTAGGTAACTGCACAGGCATATCTTTGAGAGTCCAATTTTTTCCCAAAAAATTCCTAAAACTAAGGTAGGATGAATTTCCAACTAACATCCTAAATCTGAGACATGCATTCTGAGTTATTAACGAAAATGATTTTTCAAAAACTGGAAAAAAAACACTAAATTGTGATTTTGAGGGTTAAGATGAAAGTTTGAGGCCCCAAAAATGTGCCAAAACGGGGGGCCAACTAACTAAGGGCCTGTTGGGAATCCACATGCCACCTCATAATGCAACCACCCATAAAATTTCATCCCAAATGAACACCCGAGTCAAAAGTTATGGCCTCTGAAAGTTTCTACATAAAAATCAAAACCCCTGAAACGAAGTCTAGGTGATTGGGATGGATGAATTGATGATGGATATGGACTCTAATGATGTTATAAGATGCACCTATGTGATTTGGTTGATGAAACGATGAATTTCAAGAAGTGTTGATGAATGGAAACGACGATGATGAGAAGACGGATGAAGGTCTGCTTTTGGAAAAATTCACCTATCTGGGGGCAAGGTCACCCAACTTAGGGTAGGGTCACCTATCTATGGGGAAAGGTTGCCCAAGTGAAGGTCAGGTTCACCCAAGTATAGGTCAGGTTCGCCCAAGTATAGGTCAAGGTCACCCAAGTATAGGTCAAGGTCACCCAAGTTGAGGTTAGGGTTGCCCAACTTAACTTTCAAAATTGTCTAAATGAGAAAAGAGGTCAAATGGACGCTCAAAACGGGGAAACGGATATTTGGAATGGGAAAATGGGTGCTCAAAATGGGAAAAAAAATGCTTAGAATGAGGAAACGAATGCTCGAAATGAGGGTATGAACACTCAGATTGAGGTGATGAGTGCTTGAAATGGGGAATGGATGCTCAGAATGAGAAGATGAATGCTCAGAACGGGAGCGCAGATGCTCGGAACGGGAGAGCGGATGCTCGAGATGACTGAACGGAAGGTGAAATTGGTTGTCTGGGGGGAAGGTTCGCCCAAGTTAGGGCAGGTTCACCCAAGGATGGGGCAGATTCGCCCAAGTATAAGGCAAGTTCGCCCAACTTGGGGCAGGTTCACCCAACCTAGGAAATTGGTTGTTTTGATGGATGGTTGACTGAAAAAGGGCAGAGTCACCCCTATTGAGGGTAGGGCCACCCCTATTGAGGTCAAGTTTTCCCCTCTCTGGGGCATGGTCGTCTATTTAGAGAAAAGATGGGTGATTTTGATAGAAACAAGTTGGGAAATGATTGAGATAGAGGGAAAGTTCACCCCTGTTGAGGGCAGGTTCACCTTTATTAAGGGAAAGGTCACCCTTGTCACCAAACCTAGACTTGAATTAGATGAAAATGACTATGGAAAAGGACCCAAAACATTGCAAACAACAAGCAATAGGCAAAGGTTGACTTGACTAAACATATATGCACTAGCTTAACACATAAAAGATAGTTCAAGTAGCATGATCCTAAGATTAGTATAAAGGGTATGGCCAACACAGTCCTCTAACTAGGTTGAACAAGGAAACTAGGGAGTCCTCGATATATGCTCGATACGTGAGGCAAAAATCGTGAACACTAGCCCGTCACAAGCGTGAGTCAGAAACCCCAGCGAGATACTGAAGGCTCAGACCAACTCTTCACGTCTATCTAGGTATCACCCTAGCTTTGACTCTCTGTCAGACATGATGTGACTAGATTGAGGTACAAATTTTGCTCTCCCCCCTTTGTATACCCCGCTGGTATGCGTGGTTGGGATCGTCCCTTGGGGTGATGAAATCCCCAAGCAGGTCCCGCTAAGAAGAGAACACTAACCGTTCGCAGCTACTTCCCAGGATCACATGAAGTGTAAGGGGAAATCATGAATGAGATAGTGCCCCTTGGATGACACAAAGAACTTGAAAACATAGCAAACAATAATTTGACTCCTCCTAATTAGATCTATATGCCTAGATTAACAAAGAAAAGCGATAAACAAACTAAACTAACAAAGTCAAAACGATCATTTTGCAAGAAAAGACGTTAGTATTTTAATCTCCATTCTTCAAAAATCATGAAGCAAGCTGCACAAATGTTAGGAAAAACATGCACAAACTCACTAACATACTACGTTAGGGGGTTAGTACCTCAAAACGATAAGAAACGGGTGTTAAAAATGAAGTTTAGATCACTGTTTTACCTCACAAACAACTCTGTCTGGGCAGGTTCACCCCTGTCTGGGGAAAGTTCACCCCTCTATAGGGCAGGTTCACCCCTCCTTGGGGAAAGTTCACCCAACTAGAAAATTGAAGTCATAAACTATTTTTTTGCTAGATGGGCGACTCTGCAAGGCAGGCTCGCGCCTGTTAAGGGAAAGTTCACCTAAGTTGGGGTAGGTTCACCCAACTTGGGGCATGTTTGCTCCTCTGTGGGGAAGGGTCACCCCTCTGTGGGGCAGGGTTGCCCAACAAGGGGCGGGGTTGCCTTTGTGATCTACAGAGTCACCTCTCTGCAACTTGAACCTGCAAAATATCAAAAAAATAGAAAATGTAAAAGCAAGGGACCCATTTGTGGGTCCCATCGGGCATGCCAAAAATGTGATCAAGAGTTGTTAGCCTATCTAAATGACATAAAATATAATGCAAAAGATAACAAACAACACTTAACACCTCAAGATAGGGCTACGTTAACTCAAACAAAACAAAGATAAGAAAGCTAATTTTTACCTTGCAAGAGTTGATCTTTGGTTGGCCCTTGGATTGTTGATTATGTGTGCTCCTTGATGGAAAAATGTGATGCAAATGGATTCAAAATGATGAGGATTTTATGTAGATTCAAATGATGAATATGGGTAGTTGGATAAGTGAGCAAAATGGATGGAATGCAAGCTTGAAGCTTCAACAATGGAGGATGGATGCAAGTGATTGAAGTTGGAGAGATTCAAGTTGAAAATGCAAGTTATGTGAATGCCTCATGTTAGAATGAAAGAGAAATCCTCTATTTAGGGGAGAATTCTCTAGATAATTCAATGGTCAAGATTGAGCCAACATGACCAAGATGGAGGGGTATGGTGAGTTGAGGACTCACAAGCCCTCACATCTTGCCATGTGGAAATGAGATGGAAAAAGGACATGGTGAGGTGGAGAGGGTACAAATGAGGTGGAGGTACTTGCAAGTACCTTGGAAGGGGAGAAGATTTCCTCATAAAGGAACTTATTGTCCCCATGTGGGAGGAAAGTGACATATGAGGAATTTTAGTATTCCTCAAAAATCTCCATGGGGAAGAGAGAAATGGTTGGAGAAATAAATGTGAATTTTAAATTCACATGATTCGAAGGGATAAGATGGTTGGGAGAATAAATATGAATTTTAAATTCACATGAGAAGCACCTTGAGGATAAGACAAGGTTCTTATGAAGGAAGCTAAAAAGTAACTTGTGGATAAGACAAGGTTCTTATGAATGAAGCCAAAAAGTACCTTGTGGATAAGACAAGGTCCTTATAATGGAAGGTTGTTGACCCCATGTGACTGAAGTGACTTTTCAATGATTGCATGGGGGAGAGGAGAGTCTTGGAAGGATAAAAGTGAATTTTTAATTCACAAGGGGAAGAGGTCATGACCAAATATGGAAAATGTGAGGTTGACCAAAAAGGTATGCTAAATGTAGCAAGGGGATTAGGTTAAGGTTGTGCAAATAGGTGATTAAGAAACTTAATGAGGGATTAGAAACAAGTGGGAGAATATGGAGGATGTGACATTAATCCTGATAAAGGTGTGCACATCCTAATCATGGATTAATTAAATTAATCCAAATTAGAAGATGGTTATGGAGGATGTGACAAGGAGAGAGAAAAAGAAGAGTTTAAAATTGATTTAATTCAAAAAGGCCAAATGACTAAATTAAATAAATTGATATGTTTATTTAATTTAGAGAGGAAAAATGAAAGGGTTAAATTAAATACTTTAGGAACCTTAGGCATAGGTAAATATTAATTAAACAAATCATTTAATTAATATTGATGAAGTAGACGAATAAAGTAGACGGGTTTGACCATGTGGGAGTGGTCAAATTTGGATGTCTACACAAGCAAATGTAAAACGAGCTCCAATTATACAAGCAAATGTAAAAGGAATTTGTTTAAATATGGAATAATATATGACTCTAAAGATAGCATGGTAAAAGGTATCCATTTGAATATGGTGATGAAGCTCTATTTAATACTAGAAAGTGATCATAATTGTTATGGATGCATCACTAAATCAAACTCATGATTTCTTTTTATAATAGTATATGCCCCCTCCAAGTGATTGTATATGGAGGATGCAAGGAATTGGGTGAAAAGAGAACACCAATAAGTGTGATAAAGCATCTAATATAGAAAAATAAATCATATGATAAGAATATAAACACATAAATTGGAGATAATCCCCAAGACATGTAAAATGTTGTCCCTAGTTTAGGAAAATGACAAGATAAGAATGATGTACGCACATCAAGCATGTAGCAATTTTCTTTTAATAACATCATGTAATGAGTATGGGATATTTTGGAGGTTAAATCATATAAGAAAATAAAAGTAAGAGATAAGCATGAAGATATGTGTCTAAGATTATGGGCAAATGATGATAATGAGCCTAAGGACAAGATAACAATAGTGTAGGTATCATGATGATGTGAAAGATTTGGCATGTCAAAGGTCATAAAGATAAGGACATGATAAGGTTTGCAACATTTAACCATAGGATCTAAACATGATAAAAATCATTTTCATAAATACAAGGACATCAAAAGAGTCATAACATGGAATCAATATGAAGTAGACATGACAAGGATCATAAATATAATCATAGGCATTATATGCATAGACATGGAATCATAAGATGTAAACATGACAAGCACCATAAACATGCAATGCATGTGAGCATAGGATATAGGCATAATACATATTATATTATTATATGGATAGTATAACTTAGTTTTAAATAAGCTAACATTTAATTTATCAATGATGACTATGTATGCATAGGCAACTTCTACTACAACCTAGTGAATGGGGTAGACACTAACTTTACTATAAAAACTCTAAAAAATTTAGTATATCTAAGTCAACAAATGTCATTTTATAGTTGAGAAAAGTTGTCAAATTCTTATTGCATATTACTATGTTAGATTTCCCAGAGAATCGAAAGTGTATACTATCTTGTTTTGGAATCAATGATGTTTAAACACTAGGAAGGTGTTAAGATGCCCACCAACGATTTTATCAAAGGTCCATAATCAATGATCTTGTGACATGTGGCCAAATCAACACCATTCGATATTTCACTTTAATGCTTTGACTTGACTAGTGATTGAGTAAAATCACTTATCTCATGATTATGAACTTACATAGGTCATTACTAAATAATCATAATGCACTTATAATGTAAAATTTATTTTTGTTATCTTCAAAATATTGGAAGGTCAAGATTTACCATGTTTCAATCTATAACATTTGGCTAATGGATTGGTCATAAAGTAGAGGGTAGTTGACCTATATATTAGGTCAAGGAAAATTGAAACATTGCAAGAGTAAAATTTATAGTTTTCTTTCAATAATATATTTTCAAATTTTAAAATGAAGGAGTTGATTATGGAGACCTACCTCCACTCTTGATTGAAATCCTTGAGGAAGATCCATATCACCAAATCTCCTATTCCTCAAACTTTAATTCATTTCCCAAAACCCTTAAAATCTACTTGGCTCCTCCCAAAAACCAAACAATGAAAAGTGTAAAAAGGAAAAATAAAAAACCCCTTGCCTAAGCTAAGGGAAATATTTTTAAAATGGTTCCCCCCACTCTTCTCATTCAATGAGAGGATAGTGCTTAGAAATGCTAACCTCTCAAAATAATTCATACTTCCCCCATCATAAATACACCTTACAAGAACATGCAAAATCTACATGGGTTTACCTTATAAATTAAGAAATAGCCAAATGTACATAAAATAAAAATTAATTTGATAAGAGAGAGTATGATTGAAACCCCACTTAAATCACCCTAAAAAGAGATACCCCATACCAAGGTACCTACCCAAGTGAGATAATTTCACCCTAAAACACTTCAAGTAGCTATTTTACATCACTTTCAAATTCCACCCAAGCATATATCTGAAATACACAAATTATATATATATATATATATAAACCTAATATTTCACACACTTAGTTAATAGAATAATATAAGGTCATTACAAGAAAAAAACACAAGGTAACAATGAGGTGTCTTGGTCACACTAGACCAAGATTAGTTGGTATAACTAGAAACCACAAGGTTATGGTCCCATTAGTTCACCACATGAAGTGGAATAATTGGGTGGTTACAAGTGATTCCTCTTGGCATCACATTGGCCAATATATTATAATTTCATACTCAATGAAAACACCAAATTACTCTAGAATAGACATATAGCCAAAGTAACATGATTAAATTTAAAATATTTAGTTGTAACCTAGATCAATCATATAAAAAAATATATTGTGACTTATCATAAAAACTTGAAATGGGATCATGTCTCCAGATGGTCCAATCCAACACATGCATTCATTCCCAACATTAAAAAACAAAGAAAAAGTTCCTATAACTTTCCTATATACCTCTATCCTATTAAAGATCACATTTATTTTAAATATTTAATTTAAACCATTTCAAGCTTTATCACAACCTTAAAATTATATTCCTATAACATTTGTCACCCTTTCAAACCATGCTTAAATAATAAAAACTTCTCAATTATCATAAATACTTGAATTGTAGAAATTAAGGTTTGAATAATATAGGTGCCTATGCACACCAAGCCATGACATAATGTGTGATCTCCCCAAAACATATAATATTCCTCCCAATTCATTTACAAACTCAATAGTGACATGATATGAACCTATTTTATTTTATTTTAACAAAAAATTATTCACACTTAAATTGATTCCAATGTACATTATGTCCTTAAATCAAGTTCATATGCTTTAGCCAAATGGAAATCACTAAGTATCAATCACTCAATTACCAATCTATTATATGTTCATAATGATTTACAATTTAAGGGATGCTACCCAATCTAGGGTTAGTATTTGCATACTTAAATTAATGGAACATACTTATTTAAATAAGCATTGCAATGACTTTCTAGGGTTATCACAATTACCTCATAACCTAAAAATATTATTCATCACATGGAACTCATAAATTAATTTATAACATCATTCAAAACCCTAATAATAAATAAAAATTGCTATCATGAAGTTTTCAATCCAAGGATTTATCCACAAGGTTCATTTAGAATATTAATATCACTAAAACCACATTGATGTAAGGGTAACAATATTTTCTAAAAGGTTTAACTATATAAATGTATAAGTGTCAACAAGCAAGGAAAATTGTTAGAAGGATCATAAAGAAAAAAGGTTTTATATTCTCTCTATGATTGACTCAAATATACATCATCTATACACAATCACATCTATTTCTTGTGTCATACACACATAGGTGATTAGTCCTTATACACCTCATAACTACACTTAGGGATTAGCTCATATATGTGTGTGTGTGTGTGTGTGTGTGTGTGTGTGTGTGTGTGTGTATGTATGTATATATACATATGTATATATATATGTATATATATATATGTATGTATCTATATATATACATACATATATATATATGTATACATACATATATATATATGTATATGTATATATATACATACATATACATATATATACTATATATACACTATATATATGTATATATATGTATGTATGTATATATATATATATATATATATATATATATATATATATATGTCACCTATACAAATGATGATTGAATAATACCCACATCAAAAGTACACATGGTGACTAACTTAGACATGCATCACATATACAAAATTTGAATAACTATCACTTACATCACATATACAAAATATGATAACAAGTGCATACATCACATATACATAGTGTGACTAGTTCACACACAATATGATTATCTTAACAATCTAAAAAGTACATATAGTGATAAATTATAAAAATTAAACTAGTTGCAACCTTACTACAAAAACCATTTCCTTCTCATAATTCACTAACACATAGTCTTATAAGAACACCCCATTTGAAAAATAAATTTTGATGAATCCCATATTACACCATGGGTCCCATCATTTTCTCTAATCCACCACCACCTATGTTGATAAGTAATCATTCCATACTACTTGTTGGTCTCACTGGCAAGGGCATGAGTATAATAATGTGCACAATACTTGAGGCTATTTTTACACATGTACATAGTGATCAAGTAGTAATAGAAAGTGGATGTGAAACTATTGCATGCTTCCCATTACCTAGTTCACTAACACTTACCCATTTATGTGTATCCTAACTAAAATTTAAGGAATGTTATTGTATCTCATATTACATTAATTGTCCCATCCTTTTCCCTAGTCTTGTGCGTCGGTCTTTATGATGGGAAATCACCTCATATTAGCATCACTAGATATGATGTAAGAGTAACAAAACACATCATGTGAGAACATTAATAATATTTTCACAACTTGTTGAGCCCTTTGACTCAATGGATCTTGAAATTCATCACCTCCATGCCACTAGTGAAATTTTGTCCAACTTAGTATAAGGTAGCTCCTAAGATCTATCACTTGTATGGTAATGGTGAAAGCCAACTAAATCCTATCATAACATGGGTAGATCTTTGCAGACATAACCTATTTGATAATATCAACACTTGACTAGATACATGATGATTAGCTCTTGGCATCCATCACCTACATTGTTCTATTGACAATCAACTAAAATTCACCTACATCATATCATAGATAACCCCTACCACCCTTCACCTCTATGTTATTGGTGAAAGCTAGCTAAACCTTAAGATATGATAGATAAAAATTGGAATCCATCACCTACATGGTAATAGTAATAGTAAACTATTCACACTTGTATCAAACTTAATTTTGAAATGTGGGATTATCTTATAGATAATTACACAATCAATCTATCACAAGGATTCATAAATTTGGGTTAAATTGACCTATTTATATGCCACATAAAGTGATCCAAAAATTTACACATAGTACAACCCACTTTAGATTGAAGTCCATTCATGTAAATGCTCTATATGTGAACACTCCTCCTAAAGATGGTTTGTACACACATCAAAGTCTACCACCCTATAACTACCATATACATTTTAGTTATGTATCCTTTATAACTTCTCTTATTTTTTGCCCCACATACCATAGATGTGTGTAAGGAAAGTAGAGAATAGGGTATAAGAGAAAGAAGGGGAGGAAATATTTTAATTAATATTGAATATCACACCATAAAAATAATATAAAATAAAGCGGCCTTTGTTGAAATTAAATGGTCTCACAAAGAGTCTATTATGGATCAAATTTTGTTGAGTGAAAAATCTTGACTATTAAGGGATGTGGATGAGATCATGCCCTAAGTAAATGTGCCAAAATGAACCTTGTATATATATTGAAGGAGATAAGATAATTAATAAATCAGTATGGATAGTTGCAATAAAATAATTATAAGATGTTTCCACCTCACCAATAAAATAATATAAAATATGCAAAAATAATATAAAAAAATGAACTACACTTGTCTAGAGAAAACAAAACTAATTTGAATATAATAAGGGCTAAAAAATATACACATTAAACACAATGTACACTCTTCCTTTTTATTTACATGGAGATAGGTCATAATCATGTATGGGATTCTTAGCCTTGGACTATTGGAAATTTGAAACATGGAATAAGGGGATGTGTTCATGTTCATGATTTTTTCAATTTGATAAAGTAACAACTATGATCCAATCAAGAGTGGAAAATATTCTATGAAATGTATTAAGACTTATTTGAGAAGAGCGATGAGATATAAAAAATTATTGGATCAAATGTCAAGCAATGTGGATAGTAAAAAACTCAAAATATACTATAACCATACATTAAAGTCATTCACACAAGTAACATCAAATCAGAGGGAGAAAATATAAGGGAATTTAATTTTCTCCTCTATAACTTTAAAGCACAAACCCAAAGAAATCAAAATAAAGATTATTAAAATCTAAAATATTTAAAGTATTCATTATTATTATTCTAGATCCAAAATATTGAGATTTTTTCTAAAAAATTATATAATATCTTTATTAAGAAAATTATAATTCAATGTATTAGAGATAAAACATAATATCTATATTATATCTTAATTGAATTTTAAAATTGAATTTACCAATAATATGTTTGACTAAAAAGTATGGTAAAAATCTATTACTTTAAATAAAATTTAAGATTTTTATAATAATTATTTAATGACCTAAACAACACCAACTTGAACAATCAACATTAAGCTAACCTATTATAGCTTTATCTCTCAATTACAAATTAAAATCTATCATTTTGTTATATGATATGACCTATTATATGGATCAAACTAATTTTATCTCTTGTCAATTTTTCTTTCTAACTAAATTACAAATCACAAAAGTGTTTAAGCTCTTTTACATAGAAATGTACAATATTATTCGAACAATTCTTAGAATTCATTTAAAAATGTTACATGAAAATCAAACTGAACAAAATTTTAAACTCTTCCAATAAAAATTTCTAAAATGAAAAGAACATATTGAACACACAAAAGTTCATCTTTGGAGAATCTTTTTTTTTTAAATCATGGTGCAATTAATATTTTAATTTGTCTCTAATCAAATGTCATGATATATTATATTTTTAGAGCAAATTAGATGACCATTATCCCCCTCTCACTAGTGTCACTCTCACCACTTAGTCACTTTATATATTTATTGATGTTGGAACTTAGCCTCTAAGAAAATACCTTTATAAGTGTAAGGTCCCATGGGGTGCTTTAGGATCTACTTTCATGGAGCAAGAGGTCTTCTGAAGCAAAAGAAATTATGCTACAGACTTAATTGGAATCTTCTCCTGAAAAATAATAGCCCCTACCTTTTAGGACTAGAGATTTCAGCTCGTGAAATTGGGGTGGGGTTAGAAATTGCCCCACTAACTTAGGAATTTTTTCTGCCACTTGTCAATCATTTAGGATTTTGGATTCCTGCTAGGAAAAATAATAGAGGGAAATGATGTAAATTTATTAATTTTTTACTCATTGTATCCCATTCCAACTTCCTGGGACCACTAGCTTCCCTAAATTTTGGAGCTTAAAATTTTAAACTAAAATGCAATACTCAGTTCATGAGACCACCAGCTTTAAAATATTCCTTAAAAATCTCAGCGGCACCCACTACATTTTTTTAGGAAGCCCTCTTCCATGGGACCTTACCCTAATACCTTTCTACAATCCGCCCTTTTTTCTTTACAGGACCAATATGCTATTTTCTTTTAAATTTTATCAAAGGCAAAAAACAAAACACAAAAACAAGAAAAACAAAACAAAACTAACATTTTATATTAACAAAACAAAAAACACAAAAACAGGAAAAAAAAACAAAACAAAACAAACATTTTATATTAACAAAGATGGATCACTATGTCATTTATTTAAAATATATGTAAACTATAACTTCTAGGATATTGTATAACTCTATATGAACCATTCAATGCTACTCATCAAATAATCAAAGTTTTGAGGACCCATATGTATTCCACAACTCATAGTAAAAGCAAAGACTAATGCATTGAAGAAAATATATTTCAAATAAAAGTAGATAAAATACAAAAGTATCTCTGCAAGACTGCTAAATAGCAGACCTAAAATCACTGCCTATTGTCAGACATTCTAACAGAAACAATACTATAGTTTGAGGTGTACAAGGAGAAACTTACTTTTTTAGTCCTCTGAATACGAGTTGTATCGTTCTCAGACTCTGTTCGGCTGGAAATTACTAAAAGCGGACCAAGCTAATTATGGGAATATCTATATCAAGTTTCTAAAATACCAACTAATTTTCATGCACCAAATGTTTTTATCTGCTCAGCTAATCGTGGCGATGTTTAGGCTATATCAAGTTTCTAAAATGCATCCTTCTGTCAACTGATTTTCATACACTCTATATATACAAAGTACATCCACGCGGATTGACGCAGTACATCGATGGAGTACATCCACTCGGCTGATAAAAATGCAGGGGTCACAATTAGGGTTAGGCATAATTGGGATTTAGAGGGAGAAGGGAAGTCAAAGATTCGAATGGAAGGTGTTGGAATGGAGAATTCACGCATAGAAGATTTCGAAATAGAGGATCTCAAAGAGGTAGACCTATCATTTCGATTTGAGGGTTTTTCAAACCACCTCCTTTCAAAGCCCAATGGCCCTGGTTTGAATTTATTTGTGTTAGTTTAATTATGAGTTTAGCAACTCTAAAAAATCTGAATACACAGTTTGCAAAGCGGTCAAAAGCCATGGCTTTGAACAATATTTTTTCCTGAACTGGCTAATCCACACCTTCCGAAGAGTCTTACAATGTTCTCTAGCTTTTTTCATCACCTTGTCAATTTCTGTAATTCCATCGAATGTGATGCCATCCCCAAGATGGTTGAACATGCTAGCTATAGCATCCTCACTGCGAAGCTCGCTCCTAATGACTAGAGATTTTCGCATTAGAAAAACATCCCTCTCTGAATCGATTAAATCATTTAAGAGACGTCAATAATGAGAAATTACTGTCTTTTCCGAATTTCGTGAGGACCTTAAGCCATCAGGTTTCGCAGCAATATTTCTGTGCTGTCCGTCACTTCGATTTGAGGGAGGTAAAATGTACTTTTTCCAAACCACCTTCTTTCAAATCCCAAAGGGCCTGGTTTAAATTCGATACCAGCCTGTGCAAGTATTCAGCAGTAGAGGTAGACCTACCGAGTGCTCACCTGGATTCGTTTATAGATCTTATAAGTGGATGGAGATCATTCATTCATCAAACACCTCTGTAAAAGGGAATCCGCAAAACATAATAGCATGATATCAAAGAGCAATTAGACACGTTGATTCAAAGTTTTTCAATGGCAATGGAAGAAGATGGGGGTGGTAAGTGAATTGATAACCTTGTACACTGTAGTTATTTGTAGGTAAGTCAATTGATAACTATTGATATTTTATTTTTAGATTGCAGGAATCGGAATCAGGTAGTCGCCCTTTCAGTGTTCTGATAAACTTTCTGGCGCAACACGCCCTTTGGTACCACAGGGACAGTGGGGAGACTAGACCTCATGACCTCTTGCTTGCAACAGGATGCTTTAGCCAATCAAGCTAGGCCCACAATCCCCAATGAATAACTATTGCTATACTTCATGTTTTTTATGAGTTTTGCAGTGATGTGGTGGAATCCTCTTCAGTGGAGATATGTAGACTGTACAGCAATTCACTGTGTATCATATTTTGAAATATTGAAGAATCAATAAATTTACAAAATCACATTTTGAGTTCTACACTACATAATTTATGTCTCACTTTTCATTATTCAATTAATCAGAATATTTTTTTTCCTTACTCAATCTCACAACTTTATGTTTTTATAAAACGTATTGTATATTTAATTGTTAAAATAAAAATACATATTAATAATTTAAAAAATAAAACAAAATTTCATTTTTATGTGGAAGTTGCAAAACATATGATTTTTTTTCTGATAATTGTTAAGAAGACATCTTGCCTTGACCACAATGTTGGAAAATACCAGATAAAGGCAACCAAAACGATGGACCAAATCATGGTTGAGTCCATATTTTTAACACCAAAATGTAAAATGTACTTCTCCCCAGAATGGCATATTTATACATTTGCAAAGGTGACAGGCTTGACATTTATACTTGATACTTGATAGTGTCTCTCTTTCAGGTTAGAAAAGAACTAGACAGTATTTGAATGCATGTGATCGATAATTTTGAATGTGTGTGACTCATCATGTTTCAAATGAACAGCAGATTTGTTGCTGGTAAAGACAGTGAAAATCATGAAAAATATAAATGAACATTAAAGACAAAGATTTGGATCGCTTAATTCCTCTAGCCTATTCGATGTTCCATGTCTGTTCTCTCTCCTACGTTGATGGTTAGTTTTAGTATAAGTTTTTGAATGTCTCATTGTTGTAAGAAATTGTCAGAAGCTGTAAGGAGTAAGAATGCAATGGTGTTCTGCTTAGAAGAGCCGAAGCTCTCACAATATGTAAAACTGTATTTTGATCATATTAAATACATGTTATTTCTGTTTGTTTGTTTCATTTCTTCAGGAAAAACAAAAAAATAGGAAAGGTTTGAGTCTTACAGGACAAAGATGTCCAGAGTTGAGATTTGTAACGGACTCTGGAAGATGGCCGACAGTTCAAACTGAAACATGCTTAGCTATATAATGTTCTGCGGTAAGTTGGGAAAAAACATAATCATCTATATGACAAATTCAACTGGACTTAGCAACATAACAATGACGTTCACAAATTATTTAAATTTTTCTAACTTGATTTTCTTTTGTATATTCCTTGGTATTTTCCCTCCCCTTCTTTTTTGGTTTATGTTTGGCACTTTTTAGGGAATTCTATATGCAATCTTTCTATCTTTTGCTCCCTTCTTAGTGATGGATCTAGGTGATATGAATTGTCTCTAAAACAAATTTTGCTACTTTTCAAAAACTCCTCTTTTAACCTCGTGCATATATTTTCTTCTTTTTTTATAAGCAATGTCATGTGGTCTTGTTCAAATACATTTCTGTTACATTTGAATATATAACAATGTCAGATAACAAGTGTCGCACTGCAGCTAGAGTCCCTGCCAAATAGGAAAAGCAGGGCTGAAGAAACCTATTGAAAATCAGTGGTAGCATTTATTCATTTACCAGGCCTGTTCTATAGACACTCCAAGAATTTATTCCTGAAATGGAAAAACAAGTCTGTGGTAGACTGCTCACCATACAGGGGAGTAGCTTTTGTGTTAGAATACCAACCTGTTCAAAGTTTCAAACACTTCATTGCCATGGAATATAAAGATTCATCTCAGCAAGAGCAAAGAAAGTATCATCAACTTAAAGGCCATTACGAAGAAGAACCTAAGAGACACCAATATTAGCACTTAAAAAACATCCTCTGTAAAACAAATTTGCAACCTTTACATTATTGAGTCAGCAGATACCTATGCGCATGCATACACACTCAAATTATTACTGTGTGCTAATGATAGACATGAACCTTGATTATCAAATTTATAGACTCATTGACAGGGCTGGCAATGGCTGCAAAGTTTTTGAGCAATGGCTTGATGTGCAACGATAATGTCTGGTGTGCTGGTAATGCATATCACAGACAGTGCGCTGGTAATGCATGCAAAAAGTTTAGAAAATTGTTTACATTTTTGTGCAGTAGTTTCCTCTCATTTTGCCAATGGAACAGATTCTATGGTATTGATAGGCTTATGCCAAGCTAGCAGCTTTCTGTGCACCCTTCACAGAATACTATCCTTCCAAC